>CM065399.1:20702500-20962500 GCA_033060915.1 Euryodendron excelsum
AGTATACCGTAAATAGCATGCCTCGATGGGAGGTCGTCTACTATTTCAACATTTATCTAGACAGGTGTTGCGCCTAGATTTTTCGCACTCAAGGAATGTAAGCACCCCATTTTTGACCGTTCGGCAGTCTACACTCTGTCCAGACTTGTGTTCAAGTTATTGTGGGCATAGTCCAATCAAAACCAATTTTCTAAAGTCCAAATCCCGTCTGTCCATCGCTTCGCGGGCCCACCAGGCCCAAATAGAGGCAAAATGACCAAAATGACCTTAGGGGCATTGTTCTTTCTAATTCCAACTCCAATCCCTCTCTCGAGACAATTTATTCCTCGAGACGGTTCCAATCCAGGCACGTCTTTTCAAAGACAATAAGTCCCCTTTCCAATCCCTCTCTCGAGACAGTTTATTCCTCAAGACGGTTCTAACTCAGGCACGTCTTTTCGAAGACGGTAAGTCCCCTTTCCAGTCCCTCTCTCAAGACAATTTATTCCTCGAGACGGTTCCAACTCAGGCACGTCTTTTCAAAGACGGTAAGTCCCCTTTCCAACCCCTCTCTCGAGACAGTTTATTCCTCGAGACGGTTCCAATCCAGGCACGTCTTTTTGAAGACGGTAAGTCCCCTTTCCAATCCCTCTCTCGAGATAGTTTATTCCTCGAGACGGTTCCAATCTAGGCACGTCTTTTCAAAAACGGTAAGTCCCCTTTCCAATCCCTCTCTCGAGACAGTTTATTCCTCAAGACGGTCCTAAATCAGGCACGTCTTTTCGGAGACGATAAGACCCATTTCCAATCCCTCTCTTGAGACAGTTTATTCCTCGAGACGGTCCGAGTAGCGAAAATACTTGTAAATATCACAACCGTTAGAGTAGCGGAAATACTCACAAATAGGTCGATATGGAGAATTGCCAACAAACCCCTGTGTCATGACGACCACCGTCAGAGTGGTGGAAACACTCAAAATCTAGGTCAACACCAGTGTTTGTTAGCCCACTTCGGTGAAAAATGACCAAATTGCCCCTTGAGCCTTTTCCGAGACTTTCCGGTCAAGATGACCATTCTGCCCCGGGAACCACACCGACTCTAGGCATCAAACCGGTAACCCTCTGAGATTACTTCTTATAGTATTCTCAACCTTCCTCTACCTTTCTGGATCATTTCGAGTCAGTTCCGGCCAACTCGGTACAAAATAACCGTTTTGCCCCTGGTGGGCCGGTCTTCTTTTCCGACCACACCGGCTCTGGGTATCATTTCGGCAACCTTTGGGAACATTCTAAATAATGTTTTCAAATCCCAAGTCTTCTTCCGGGACAGTCCGAGTCTGTCCTGGCAGCTTCCCGGTCTGATTGACCGTTTTGCCCCTAAAGGCCCGGTCAACCTTTTCGACACATACTATCCTCATTTTTCAAGCCAAATACCTCTGGGACACTATTTTAAGTGTTCCTGCTCTTTTCTGGCCTTTCGGGTCATTCCCGGTCTTCCAAACTCCTTCTCGGACTTTCCAGAGTCACTCCTAGTGAAGCCAGGCTAAAAATTGTATGGTAGTCACTAGTACAAGCACCCAAATCTAGTCAAAGATACGTTTCTTGCCGACTTACAAAGTTTCCTAACTGGCTAGCACCACTAGTAGTGGCGCCAAGCCAAGAATTGGCCTGGCGTCACTCCTAGTGGCGCTAAGAGCAATTTTGCCCTGGCTCCACTGTAACAGGCGCCAGTGCTGTCCAACCTCTATAAATACAGAGCCTCGTCCAACGTGAAAAGGGTCTGTAAACTCAACCTAAAAATTCTATATTTCGATGTATAGAGCTCGAGCACCTTCAAAACCCTAGCTTCCTTAGGTTTTCCAAACCCTAGCCACCATACACTAAACCCTAGCCTCCTATACACTCATACACACCCCCATACACTCATACACTAGCCTTCAACCCTCCTTCGAAGACTTGAGGAGTTGGAATCTGAAGTTTAAAGATTGAAGGCGACACTTGAAGATTGAAGACAAAGACCGAAGACAAGCAAGGCGCACAAAATAAACAAGATACAAGGTAGGTTCTCCATTTAAATTTCCGCACTTCCCCCTCTCTTTCTTCTCTCTCCAACCCACTTTGGTTTTCTGTATTTTAATCCCCCATCTCTTTCCCCCCCTTCTTTGCATGCTTGAAATAAGGGGACTCCCGGTCCATGTGTAGGATTAGAATATCGGAGGGTCACCGTGTCGGGGGCTTTCCTTTAGGCTAACCGGAGACCATGTGGGTCCGGCCCCCTTGATTATGTGGTGAAGCCTTAATCTTGTATGTTCACGACCCCAAATTGCATTGTGCATATCATGATCTTGCATCTTCCAAAAATCGTTTTCAAAGTTGTTTTTAAAATCGTTTTCAAACTTGTTTTGAAAATCACAACCCTACGATGATTCTAGCTTTTCCATGGCTAGGATTACTTTAGGAAAGTGTTACATTAAAAGCGACCAATATGGTCCATATTTTCAATTGTTTTCAAAACCGCTTTTCTAAAGTGGTTTTAACCTTCTTATGGTTAGAATCGCTTTAGGAAAGTGAGATGTTTTTACACCTTCCAAAAGCTCTCTCTTCAAAAATCTTTTCCTAAAAATCTTCTTTTTCAACATACTTTCCAAAAATTCTTCTTTCCAAAATTGTTTTCAACAACTCCCTCCAAAGATCTATTTTTCCAAAACTCCTTTTTCAATTCCTTTCCAAAATCCTCTCCTCAAAATCCACTTTCTAAAAATGCTCCTTAAAAATCTTTCCAAAAACTCTCTCCAACGATTTTCTACCAAAAATCTTTCTAAAAGCTCTCTTCCCAAAATCTTCCTTCTAGAAACCACCCTCTAAGATTTTCCTTTCAAAAAACTCGTTTCCAAAAATAAACTTTCCAAAAATAAACTTTCCAAAAATTACTCCCTAGGATTTTCTTCCAAAAATCTTGTTTCCAAAAAACACACTTTCTAAAAATCCCTTTTCTTGAAGCCCAAGTCGAGCCCTAGAGTCCACAATTAGGAAGCCCTAATTTTCTTTCCAAAAATATGATTTTCAAACTTTGCCCTAAACCTAGGTTTCCAAAATCTCTTGTTTTCTCCGTCAAAACTATACATGTTTCCAAAACCTATTTTCTACGTCGAAACTATAGTTTTCCAAATCTAGGGTTTCTAAAACCTCCCTTTCCGAATCCTTGTTAAATCCAATCTAATCTTCTCTTTAGGAAACCAAATCCAATCTTCCCTTTAGGAAACTAAATCAAATCTTCCCGTTTAGGAAACTAGATCCAGTCCTCCGTTTTTGGAAACAAAATTTAATCCTTCCTAATCCTCCACTTTCCTAAATCTTAAGTTTCCAAAACTTAAACATAAAAATCTTTCCTAAATTTTAAAACTCAACTTTCAAATCTTTCCTAATTCAACCCTTTCCTAATTCTACCTTTTTTTCAAATCTTAACTTTTCAAACCTAAGTTTTCAAACATTTCTTAAACTCAAACCTTTCATAATCTCAAGATTTTCTAAAACTCTAAAACTTTCTAAATCTTAAACTTTCTAAATCTCAAATCTTTTCAAATTTAAAGTTTTCTAAATTCAAAACTTTCTTAAGTTAAGACTTTCTAAATCTTAAACTTTCTAAATTTCAAATCTTTCCAAATTCAAAGTTTTCTAAATTCAAAATTTTCTTAAGTAAATTCTTCTAAAACTTCTTACATCTTTCTAAATTCTTAATTTTCCTAAACTTAACTTTCCAAATCTAAAACCTTTCTAAACTCAAAACCTTCCCAATTTCAAAACTTTCCTAAAATGAAAACTTTCCTAATTTCAAAATTTTCTAAAAATGAAACTTTTTTAATTCGACACTTTCCTAAATCGGACCTTTCCTAATTCGAACATTTCCTAAAATCCAATCTTTCCAAATCTTCCAAGATCTTTCCAAATCCAACATTCAAGCCTAATCTTCCTTAAACTTCAAGTCTTTCCAAAATCCTATGTTTCCTAAGTCTAGGTTTCCTAAACCTTCGTCTTTCCAAAACAAGTCTAAATCTTTCCTCCAAGTTCCATCTTTTTAAATCAAAATTCAATCTTTTCAATTTCAAAATTCTAAATTTCAATTTTCAATCTTCTAATCTAAGTTCAATATCTCAATTTTCTAATCCAATTTCCAATTTAATCTCTTTCTTTCAAATCAATCTCTTTTCAATCGGACTCTTGTCCGAAGTACGACTGACCTGATTCCTCCAAAAGGATACGTAGGCAACCCTCATGGGTGCGGTCACAATTTCTTTCAAATTTCAAATCCCACAACTTCTTTCAAATTTCAAATTCCTCTACAATCTTCTTCAAATCTCCAATTCTACAATCTTCTTCAATCTCTAGTTCTATATCTATTTCAAGTTTCCAATTTAAAAAATCTGTTTTGAAATCTCTATTTCCAATTTCTAAAGCTTTCCAATTCCAATTCTGTCTTTTCAAATCTCTTCTAAAATCAAATCAAATTCTTCTTTTCAAATCTCTTTTCAAATCTATTTTCTAACTTTCTTCTATTGCACTTGCATATCATGCATTATGTTTGTTTCTTTTCAAACATTGTTTTTCAAAGTGGACAAGATTGAACCATTAGTTAGTTAAAGACTCTCATAGGTGAATCTAGGGTAGATTGACATGTAGGTACCGAAAGGGCAGGGTAGGGTGATGGCTTAGTGCATCTTCCCTACACGTAACCAACCTCCGAACCTAGATCACTGATTTCAAAGACCAAACGGAGTTATTTTTCAAAAAAGGGCTAAATGTTTTTCCAAAGGTTGCGAAACAACCTGTTTTTCTTAAAAACCTTGTCTTGAGGAGATATTTTCAAAAACCTTTTCCAAAAACCCTAAGTGTTTTCTCCGGATTATTCTTAGTTTTTAAGTGACCTAACTCACCTTAATCAAGTTAGGTGGTGACTCTAAATCTTTTCTAAAAGCCCTTTATTCAATTCTATTTTCAATTCAAACCTAGTCGCACTCATTCTTTTAGGAGGGTGAGTTCTAACGAGAGAGTACATCATTTTTCCCGCTTGTGTGAGTATTCCTCAAGTGCGACAAATCTGGGCGCGACAAGGAATACACACACAAGCGGGAAAAATACTGTACTCTCTCGTTAGAACTCGTCCTCCTAGAAAGGTGAGTGCGACTAGGTTTTAATTGAAAATAGATTTGAATAAGGGCTTTTGAAAAATATTTGGAGTCGTTACCTAACTTGATTAAGGTGAGTTAGGTCACCCAAAAACTAAGCACAATCCGAATATTACACTTAGGATTTTTGAAAAAGGTGTTTTGAAAATACTTTCTCAAAAATGGTTTTAAAAGAAAAGAGGTTGTTTGGCAACCTTTGAAAAAATTTAAGCCCTTTTTGAAAATAACTCTATTTGGACTTTGAAAATAGTGATCTAGGTTCAGAGGTTGGTTACGTGTAGGGAAGACGCACTAAGCTATCACCCGACCCCGCCCTTGTGGTACCTACATGTCTATTCACCCTAGATTCACCCATTAGGATCATCGATTAATAAACGTGCAATACTATCCACTTTAGAAAATAATTTTCAGAAAGAAATTGACATAATGCATGATATGCAAATGTAATAGAAAGATTATGATTTTGAAAATGGATTTGAAAAGAACTTCATTTGAAATCAACAAATAGATTTTAGAAAAGATAGATTTGATTTTCAAAAAAGAGTTCTAGAAATTAGAAAAAGGGATTTGAAAATAGATTTTGGAATTAGAAACTTCAAATAGATTATGGAATTAGAAGTTTAAGAAAAGTTATGGAATTGGAGATTTGAAAAAAAGTTATGACCGCACCCATGAGGGTTGCCTACATATCCCTTTTGAGGTATCAGGTCAGTCGTACTTCGAACAAAAGTCCGATAGAAAATAGAAGGTTTGATTTAAAATTAAAATAGAAGATTAGAAATTAGAATTTGGAATTAAAAAGATTGGACTTTGATTTGGAGAGATAGAACTTGGAAGAAGGATTTGAACTTGTTTTGGAAAGATTGAGATTTAGGAAACTTAGACTTAAGAAAAATAGGATTTAAGAGGGACTTGATATTAAGAAAGATTTGACTTGACTTGGAAGGGATTTAGAAAAGATTTGACTCGAATGTTGGACATAGAATATTAGGGAAGTTGAAATTTAGAAAAGGTTGGATTTAAGAAAGATTCGAATTAGGAAAGTTTCAAAATAGGAAAGTTCCGTTTTAGGAAAGTTTCATTTTAGGAAAGATTTCGAATTAGGAAAGTTTAAAATAGGAAAGGTTTTGAAATTGGAAAGTTTTGAATTTAGAAAGTTTTAACTTAAAGAAAGTTTTGAATTTAGAAAGCTTTGAATTTTGGAAATATTTGAAATTTTGAAAAATTTAGAATTTTAGAAATATTCAAAGTTTGAGTTTTAGAAATACTTGAAATTAGAAAACGTTTGAGTTTAAGAAAGATTTGAAAATTTAGATTTGGAAAGTTGAAATTTGGAAAGGTATGGAATTAGGAAATGTTGGAATTAGGAAGATTAAGAAACATAAAGTTTAAGGGAAGATCTGAAAGTTTAAGTTTTGGAAACTTAAGGTTTGGAAAGGTATGAGATTAGGAAGGATTGTGATTCCTATTTCCTAAAACAAAATATTGGACTTTATTTCTAAAAGGAGGTGATTTGATCTTGTTTCCAAAAACGGAGGATATGATCTAGTTTCTTAAATGGGGATTGGATTTGGTTTCCTAAAACGGGGGCTTTGATTTGGCATGGAATTGGAAAGATGAAGTTTTGAAAATCCTAGATTTTGGGGTAGAAAATAAGATTTGGAAATATATGATTTTGATGTAAAAAAAAAGAGATTTTAGAAACCTAGGTTTTGAGGCAAGATTGGAAACCATGTTTTAGGAGAGAAAATTAGGGTTTCCTAACCATGGCTCTAGGGCTCAACTTGGACTTCAAGAAAAGAAATTTTGAAAAGAAAAAATTTTAGAAAGAAAGATTTTTGGAATGAGATCTTAAAAAGGAGTTTTTAGAAAGTAAACTTGAAAAGAGAGTTTTTGGAAAGGGATTTTTGGAAAGAGGTTTTTAGGAAGAAAACTTAAAGAGCGTTTTTAGAAAGTGAATTTTGAAGAGAGCTTTTAGGAAGGAGTTTGAAAAGAGCTTTTAGGAAAGTGAGTTCTTTGAAGGGAATTTTTAGAAATCAATTTTAGAAAGGAGATTGGAGAGAGTTTTTAGAAAGTGTATTGGAAAAGAGATTTTAGAAAAAGAGACTTTTAGAAAGTAAGTTTAAAAAGAGATTTGAAAACGATTTGAATGTGGACTTTTGCAAGCCTCCAAAAATATCTCACTTTCCTAAAACGATTCTAACCATAAGAAAATTAAAACCATTCTAGGATTGTGGTTTTGATAACAAGGATTTGAAAATATGGACCATATTGGTCACTTTAAATGTAACACTTTCCTATAGCAACCCTAACCATGGAATGGCTAGAATTGCTTTAGGATTGTGATTTTGAAAATAAGTTTGGAAAAAGAAAATTTAACACAAGTTTTGAAAACGATTTTGATGCAAGTTTTGAAAACGATCTTCGATGCAAGTTTTTGAAAATAATTTTTAGAGAGATGCATGATCATGTTATGCACAATGTAAGTTGGGGTCGTGAATGTACAAGGTTAAAGGCTTCACCACATAATCAAGGTGGCCAAACCCACGTGATCTCTGGTTAGACTAAGAGAAAGCCCCCAACACGGTTACTTTTAATAGCCTAATCCTATACATGAACTAGGAAGTTCCTTGTTTCAAGCATGCAAGGGGGGGGGGGGGGGGGGGGGGGGGGGGGGGGGGGGGTAAAAGATGGAGGATTAAAATAGAAGAAAACCCAAGTGGGTTAGAAAAGAGAGGGGGGAATTGCGTAAACATAAAAATGAAGCCTACCCTGTGTCTTCTTTTATTTGCTTTGTTATGCTTGCTTTCTTTACTTCGATCTTTGCTTTGCTTTGCATCGGTCTTTGAGAGTTTGCTTGGATCTTCGGGAGCTTTGGAGTTGCAACACTTCAAGTCTTCAATGGAGGCTTTGAAGGCTAGTATATGAGTGTATATGAGTGTATGAGAGTGTATGTATACTAGGGTTTAGTGTATGGCGGCTAGGGTTTGGAGAGCCTAAAGGAGACTAGGGTTTGGAGAGGTTACGAGCTTTGTATTTACAGACAGAAGATTGACCTAGCGCCTATTGCAGTGGCGCCATGCAAAATTTCCTAGTGGCGCAAGGCTAAATTTTGGCTTGGCGCCACTTAGGAAAGTTTTAAGGTCGGAAAATAACATATCTTCAGAAGATTTGGGCGCTTGTACTAGTGACTACCATGCAATTTTTAGCCTGACTTCACTAGGAGTGATTCCGAAGGGTCCGGGAATGATGTAAAGGGCTAAGAATGGCTCAGAGAGTCAGAAAGGGACAGGAACCCTTAGAATTGTGTCTCGGAGGCAGTAGACTTAAAGAATGTTGTCAAGATATGTTGGAGGGGTTGACCGGGCCATTAGGGGCAAAAAGGTCAATTGGGCCAAAAAGGGACGAAAACCCTTAGAATAGTGTCTCAGGGGTAGTAGACTTGAAGAATGAAATTAAGATGTATCGGAGGGGTTGATCGGGCCATTAGGGGCAAAACGGTCAATCGGGCCGAAAAGCTACCAGGATGGACTTGGAATGTCTTGGAAAAAGACTAAATGCTTAGAAACATTAGTTACAATGTTCCAAGAGGTTACTAGTTTGATACCCAGAGCCGGTGTGGTTAGAAGAGACGACCGGCCCACTAGGGGCAAAACGGTCATTTTGTATCAGGTTTGTCGAAACTGACTTGGAATGACTAGAAATATATCGGAAGGCCGGGAATACTATCAGAAACATCCCTGGGAGGTTACCGGTTTGATACCCAGAGCCGGTGTGGTTCCGGGGGCAGTCGGATGCCTAGGGGCAAAATGGTCATCTTGACCGGATGGTCTCGGAATTGGCCCGAAACCGACTAGAAGGCACCTAATCATGCCAGATTGTCTTTAAGGCAATCTTGGAAGGGTGGACTTATTGTTCTGAGGACTTAGGTACTTTTTCAAGAAACGTGTCGAAAATAGCCCGAAGGGCAATTTGGTCATTTTTCACCAGGGTGGGCTAGCAGGCACTGGTGTTGACTTGGGTTTTGAGTGTTTTCGCAACTTTGATGGCGGTCCCGTGACATAGGGGTTTATTGGCAATTCTTAATGTTGACCTGTTTACGAGTGTTTTTGCCACTCTACCGGTTGCGACGTTTACGAGTACTTTCGTTACTCTAACGATTTGCGATCATTCAAGAAACTGCTTGATCTCTTGAAGCTGCTAGGTGGACTTATCACCTGAAGAATCAACTTTCTCGAAAGGTGTGTCGAATAACAGACATTTCTTCATTGGCAAGCTAGTAGGCGCCAAAGGTGGACCGTTATACCATCTCGGGGACTTGGGGTCTCGTCCTGGTCGACAAGTGTGAAGGGACTTACCATTCTGAAGAGTTCTCTTGGAAAACATGTCGGACAGAATGGACTTACCGCCTGGAGGAATTAACTTTCTCGAAAGGCGTGCCAAATTTAATTGGAGTTAAAATTGGACTGGAAATTGGATTTGAGATTGAAACGGGGACTTACCTTTTTTGAAAAGACATGCCCACTGGAATTGGACTGAACAATCCCCTAAGGGCACTTTGTTCATTTTGCCTTTATTTGGGCCCAATAGTCCCACGAAGCGATTGATTGACTGGATGATAAGGATACTATTATTTATAGCTAAGTGTATACCATCACTAAATTGTAGACCTATTGTTCCATAATGAGTTACTCAGATGGAGAGTTAACCCAGTCCTAACAATTACTAGAGTTTATACTTAGTGAATTCGCAATTTATTTCATCCGATGGGGAGATTGGTGCTAAAACCAACACATAGAATAAATTGCTTCACTTATAGACTAATGATGAAGATCATGGGATTTATACATAATAAATTCCCTCACCCATTTAGATATTTAATACATTAGGGATGTCATGCTTTTAATTATCCAATAAATATAATATTTCAATGTTGGTGACTTATATATGTCCAACAAATAAAAATTTAAATTTCCTTAATTTAGAAAAAAAATATTTAAATTAAAACATGGGAATTAATTTTACTCTCTAGTTGAACATTTATAAACCAAAATTGAAATTTTAGATTTATATAATTAAAACACAACTTAAAAATTATTTATCTATTATCCATGTTCTCCCATGTTAATAACAATCAAGAACATAAAAGACAATAATCATAGATAAAAAAGATATAATCAAAATCCTGACTATTATGGTCAAGAAGTTACTTCAAAGTGATGAAAAGTCCAATCACACCATGACATCACCAAGAATCTTTGTTTTCCACTTTGCTAATGCACGGAGGTTTGAGGGATGATGAGGATCGACTTGCCCAGTTAGGTCGCAGGGATCGTATCACATTCTTAGGACTATTCCTCACGTCTTCACAGTGTTTCTAGTTTTCTACCCCAGTTTTTGCGTTGCTATTGTTCCTCAATCTTCCTCAAATACCACATATCGTATTCTCCATAATAGTGGTGTTATAGAATACAAGAAATCAAAATCTCCAAAATAGTGGAGTTCATATACTTCGAAAAATAATTACTACATCTGATTCTATGCCTCCTTAAACTAAAGTTCACAATCTAAGAATTATGTAAAAAACACAATCACACATCATACATTTATGTGACCATAATAACCAGGCAGAACACTGCAAAATAGAAGTTACACAAACCCACGTTCTACCCTAAGCATGCATGGAACCGATTTTCGGAGAACATGGTAGGTATTATATGTATACAGTATCAACCAAGGCTCTGATACTAATTGATGGGAATTGTAGAATTTTTCATGACCCGGCTATAGTGCATATGCATAATACCAAAAAATTTGATCTGATTAACAAAGACTAATATACGTTATTAGAATCATACCTTCGAGATCTCTCTGCATTGATCTCAATTAGCAGCAGTTATGAACGACAAAATCCTTCTGCTTTAATCTTGACCAGCAAGCAATGACGACAAGTACGAATCAATTGCTCGAACTCAACCTTCGAACTTCTGTTGTATCCCTTGTATACGCCTTACTCCAAAGAGAGTGGGCTCACAGCTGCTAGGGTTTCTCTTCCATACAAAAATGTGTATCTCTCAATTATAAGCAAGTGTAATCCTAGCTGCTCTTAGAATACATATATATATATATATATATAGGCTATAACAAGAACCATGAGATTAGTATAACTAGGGCTTCCTACGCAAATAAGAATTCCTAATCCAACTAGGATTAATCCCTATTTACGTAAATTATAATTTATACCACTAATGAATTATAATTGCACTCTCTATCATACTAGGAATTATATTTCAAACTTCATATTATTAAATACTTATTTATCTCCCCACATTAAGATTACAGATACCCGTCTATTAAATTAAATTACTGACAATTAAATTTAATAGACTTATTTAATTCCTTGAGGCTTTCCACTTAATTTATTTAATATGTCGAATTCATAATCCACATGCAAGGTTTGACATAATCAAAACTTATAAGCTTCCTCAAGGGGGTATCATCAATCCCTATACCAGAACGTGGATTCTATCAATAATTAATATTCACCATACACATAATGTTATTATCTAACTCACTGAATTTATTGACCCATAAAGAATCTCACCATGGTTTTGTTCAATACACATAAAGTGTACTAGTGCAAAGAGTTGGAACTATACCATTCCCCGTAGTCAAGACAGACCTATTAAAACATTGTGTTATAGTCCTACTAATGGTGTGTCCAGTTCCATCTAAGACTGTGAACGATAAGCTTATATTCCATAAAAACCAATGATCCAATTATCGTGCCCCGATTTTTCGCACCCGAGAAAAATACGCACGAGTGAGAAAAATATAGTACTCTCTCATTAGAACTCATTCTCCCAACAGGACGAGTGCGACTAGGTTTGAATTGAAAATTAATTTGAATAATGACTTTAGAAAAAGGTTTAGAGTCACCACCTAACTGGATTAAGGTGAGTTAAGTCACCTAAAACAAAGCACAATCTAAAGATTACACCTAGGGTGTTTGAAAAGATTTTGGAAGCTTCCTCTACAGAGGGTTTTTTATAAAACTAGTTGTTTGGAAACCTTTGAAAATATTTAAACCCTTTTTGAAAATAACTCCATTTGGTATTTCAAAACAGTGTTCTAGGTTTGGAGGTTGGTTACGTGTAAGGAAAACGCACTAAGCCATCACCCTACCCCGCCCTTGCGGTACCTAGATGTCTATTCACTATAGGTTCACTCATTCGGAATCTTTGATTAATATATGTCCAAAATTGTCCACTTTGAAAAGAATTTTTAGAAATAAGTTGACATGATGTATGATATGCAAGTGCAAGAATTTAATTTGATTTTTGAAAATAGGTTTGAAAAGGCTTGATTTGAAATTGAAATGGATTTGAAAAGATAGATTTGAATTGAAATCTGAAAGTAGGTTTTAGGGAAAATAGATTTGATTTTTGAAGAGAGTTCTAGAAATTGGAAACAGAAATTTGAAAATAGATTTTTGAGTCAGAAACTTGAAATAGAATAAAAAATTGAAAACTTGAAAAAGGTAATGGAATTGAAAACTTAAGAAAAGTTATGACTGCACCCATAAAGGTTGCCTACATATCCCCTTTTGGGAATTCAGTCAGTCATAGTTCTAATAAGAGTCCGACTGAAAATAAAAAGCTTGATTTGAAAAGATTTTGACTAGAAAGAGTTTAATTTGAACTTGGAATAGAAGATTTGAAATCAGGATTGAGCTTGGACCTAGAATTGAACTTGAAAGAGGATTTGACCCTTGAAAGAGAACTTGGACTAGATTTGGAAAGATATAGTTGAGTTTTAAAAACATTTTGATTAAGATTGAAGTTAGAAAACCATCTTGGTCTAAAAAAGAGTTGAAACTTCCTAACTTTAAGGTTAGGGTTGAACTAAGGTTTAGGCCTCCTAGGGTTTAGGTTATGTAAGATGGGAACCTGTGGTTGAATTAGGAAGATTTGATTTAGACTTGAAAAAGTTTAATTTTAGAAAGTTGGATTTAGAAAAGGTTCGAATTTGGAAAGTTTCGAATTAGGAAATGTTCGAATTAGGAAAGTTGGATTTTAAGGAAGATTTTGCAAAGAAATTTGACTTGACTTGAAAAACTTGACTTGGACTAATTTGGAAAGTTAGGGTTTAGGAAAGATTGGACTTTGGAAAGCTTTAGAATTTGAAAAGTTTGAACATAGAGAAGTTCCATTTTAGGAAAGTGCCAAATTAGAAAAGTTTTAGATTTAAAAAGTTTCAACTTAGGAAAGTTTTGAATTTAGAAAGTTTTAACTTAAGAAAGTTTTGAATTTAGAAAAGATTTGGAAAAATGAGAATTAGAAAGTTGACATTCGTAAAGGTTTAACATTAGGAAAGTTTAGAATTAGGAAATGATTGAATTAAGAAAGATTTTATTTCTATTTCCAAAAAGAGATGATTTGATTTTGTTTTCAAAAATGGAAGATTGGATTTGGTTTCCTAAGTTGGAAAACTAGATTTGACATGGAATTGGAAATGATAAGATTTGAAAAGCTTGGATTTAGAAAATATGATTTGACATGAAAAAGAGGTTTAGGAAACCTAAGAGTTTGATGTAGAAAATAGAATTTTGGAAATCTATAATTGGATGTGAAAAAGGAAAGTGAAAATTAGGGTTTCCTAATCATTGGCTCTAGGACTTGACTTGGGTTCCAAGTAAAAGAGATTTTGGAAAGTAAATCTTTTGAAGGGAGTTTCTAGGAAGGAAACTTGAAGAGTGTTTTTAGAAAGTAGAACTTTTGAAGAGAGTTTTTGAAATGGAGATTGAAATAAAGTTTTGGAAAGTGGAACTTTTGGAAAGAAAGTTTTTAGGAAGGAGATTTTTGAAAAGAGTTTTAGGAAGTAGATTGGAAAAGAAGTTTGGAAAGAGATTTGAAAAAGCGATTTGGAAAGAGAATGGAATATGGACTTTCGTAAGTCTCTAAAAATATCTCACTTTCCTAAAACGACTCTAACCATAGGAAGATTAGACCATTCTAGAATTGTGGTTTTGAAAACAACAAAGATATGAAAATATGGATCATATTAGTCTTATTAAATATAACACTTTCCTAAAGCAACCTTAACCATGGAACGGATAGAATCACCTTAGGATTGTGATTTTGACAAAAATAATTTAGGATTTACACCCAAAACTTATGTAATATTTTCCTAAAACAACCCTAACCATGGAGTGGTTAATTATGATTTTCAAAACAAGTTTGAAAGAGGAGATTTTTAATGCAAGTTTTGAAAGAGATTTTGATGCAAGTTTTGAAAACAAGTTTAGAAAATGATTTTGAAGAGATGTATGAGTATGATATGCACAATGCAAGTAGGGTCGTGAACATACAAGATTTAGGCTTCACCACATAATCAAGGGGGCCGAATCCAAACGGTCTAAGGTTGGATTAGAAGAAAGCCCCCGACATGATGACTTTCAACCATTCTTCCTACACATGAACCGAGGATTCCCTTGTTTCAAGCATGCAAGAAAGGGGGGAGGGGGGAGGGGGAGAATATAGGGGATTAAAATAAAAGAAAATCCAAGTAGGTTAGGAGGGAGAAGAGAGAAGGGGGAATTGCATAAACGTAAATAGGAAACCAACCTTGTGTCTTCTTCGATTTGCTTGCTTTACTTGCTTTATTTTGCTTTGATCTTCGAAAGCTTTGAGATTGTAGCACCTTGAGTCTTCAATGGTTGGCTTGGAGGCTCATATAGGCGTGTATTAAGTGTATGTATGCTAGGGTTAAAGTGTATGAGGGCTAGGGTTTGAAGAAACCTAAGAAACTAGGGTTTGGAAAGAGTTCGAGGGCTGTATATCGAGAGAGAGAGAGAGAGTTTCTGGAGCTAGATTGCCAATCTTTTTCACATAGGGAAGAGACTCTGTACTTATAGACCAAAGAGTGACCTGGCGCCTGTTGTAATGGCACCAGGCTTAAAAATTCACTAGTGCCACTAGGAGTGGTGCTAGGCCATTTTTTGACTTGGCGCCACTACTGGTGGCTCCAGCCACTTAAGAAACCTTTTAAGGCAGCAAGAAACATATCTTCGACCCTTCATATGCAAGGCAAAAGATTAGGGCTCCTGTCCTAGTGACTGCCATGCATTTTTTAGCCTATCTTCACTAGGAGTGACTTTGGAGGGTTCGGGAATGTTTCGGAAGGCCGGGAATGGTTCGGAAGGCTGGAAATGGCTAGAAACCCTTGAAATAGTGTCCTAAGGGTAACAAACTTGAAAAACAAGGTCGAAATTGTCAACCAGGCTATTAGGGGCAAAATGATCAACTAGACCAAAAAACCGTGAAAATGGACTCGAAATAATCCATAAGCGGACTTGAAGGTTGCAAACATTATCCAGAGTGCTCCAAGGGAGTGTTGGTTTGATAACCAAAGTCGGTGTGGTTGAAAAAGGCGACCGGCCCACCAAGGGCAAAACGGTCATTTTTGCAATGGGTTTACCGGAATTGACTTGGAATGATCCAAAAAGATAATGGAAGGTCGGGAATACTATAAGAAGTATTCTCAGGAGGTTACCGGTTTCATACCCAGAGCCAGTGTGGTTCTCGGAGGCACTAGGATGCCTAGGGGCAAAATGGTCATTTTGACCGAATGGTCTCGGAATTGTTCCGAAACCGATTGGAAGGTACTTAAACATGCCGGATCATATTTGGGATGATCTTGGAAGGGTAGACTTATCATTCTGAGGACTTAAGTACTTTCTCAAGAAGCATGCCAGAAATAGCCTAAGGGGCAGTTTATTCATTTTTCACCAAAGTAGGTTAGCAGGCACTAGTGTTGACCCGGATTTTGAGTGTTTTCATCACTCTCACGGTCTATGATGAGTTGGTTTTCAAAGGTATCTCATCCTTTGGTAAACGTGCCACGGCCAGGAGGCTAGTTCAGTCTCGTGACATAGGAGGTTTGTTGGTAATTTCCAATGTCAATCTGTTTATGAGTGTTTCTGCCACTCTGATGGTGGTGATATTTACGAGTGTTTCTGCCACTCTGATGGTTCACTTTCATTCCAGAGACTGTCTGATCTCAGGAAGCTGCTAGGTGGACTTATCGTCTGAGAAATTAACTTTCTCAAAAGACGTGTCGACTAATGGACATTTCTTCATTGGCGGGCTAGTAGGCGTCAAAAGTGGACCGTTCTACCATCTTGGGGAGTTAGGGTCTCATCTCGGTCGATGGGTTTGAAGGGACTTACCGTTCTGAAGTGTCTTCTCAAAAAAACATACCAAACTTAATGGACTTACCGCATGAGGGATCAACTTTCTTGAAAGACGTGCCAAATTTGATTGGAATTGGAATTGGACTTGAAGTTGAATTTGATATTAATGCGAGGACTTACCGTTTTTAAGAAAATGTGCCAATTGGAATTGGATAGAGCAATGCCACAAGGGCATTTTGGTCATCTCGCCTCTATTGGGCCCACGAAGCGATTGATGGATTGAATTGAGTCTGGAAAGTTGATTTGGACTTTGAATATGTCTGTGTTAATTTGAATGTGAATCCAGATGGACCGGAGATTGCCGAGTGGGCAAAAATGGGATGCTTACACTGATCTTCCGTGTGTAAGTCATACTCTACACACCAAATCATCTACTATATAGAATAAGAAACACACATACATAATCATTAAATAAATAACGCAATGCAAACATTGCTCACACAGATTCTCATTAAAATGAAATAATTAATTTATTAATAAATACTAAAGCCATTACACAAAACATGTCTTTTAGTATAAATCCCTAACAACTTCATCATTCTAGATACATAACCCGTTGAGAGCAACATGATTCAACTAAATTTTTGTCATTCTAGGATGACCCTTCCTAGCTACTTCGAATGCCATTATTCATTGTAGAAACGGGTTTGTGAAGTTGTCCTTTGGCAATACCACCTTTGAGATTAACATTTTCTTGTTTGCCAAGCAACAAGGTGAGTATGAGGACATTAGGGAAGTAGATTGGTTTGAGGTCATTGTCCAAGAGCAGTTCGAGAGCGAGTTTTTTGAGGATTACTTAAAGATAGCATTGGTGAGAAGTGAGTCACATGACTCACTTGAGAGTGATACAATGATGTTAGGGGAGAAGTCCAGCAAAGGGGTAGAGGGTGCCCAATGCATGCACGTGGGTCAATGGACCTCTTCTTTTGAACCTCTACAACCTAGTGCCATTAAGCCTATTTCCTTAGAAGTGAAGCATCCTATCTCGGAAAGAAAGCTGTTTCCACCAACCTTAAAGTATGCCTTCTTAGGAGAGGATGAGTCTTATCTCGTTATGATTTCCTCTAGCTTATATTTAAACCAATAGAAGGGATTGGTTGTTATGCTCAAGAACCATAGAAAAGCTTTAGGGTGGACTATAGTGGACATCCATGGCATTCGCCCTTTAGTTTGCACTTATCGCATTTATTGGGAAGAAGGGTCTAAGTCGGTGCGTCAAATGCAAAGATACTTGAATTCCAATATGAAGGAGGTGGTGAAAGGGGAGGTGTTGAAGCTCCTTGATATGGGTATCCTTTACCCCATCTCTGACTTAAATGGGTTAGTCCAGCCCAAGTGGTTTCTAAGAAATCGGGGGTCACAGTAGTACAAAATGAGAAGAATGAGTTAGTTCCCACTAGGATTCAAATTGGGTGGAGAATGTGCATTAACTACCATAAGCTTAATGCGGTGACTAGGAAGCACCACTTTGCCCTTCCATTCTTGAACCAAGTCATAGAGAGGGTAGCATGTAGAGCTTTCTATTGTTTATTGGATGGGTACTCTGGGTACAACCAAATAGAGCTTGCCCTAGAAGACCAAACAAAAATCACCTTTACATGTCCTTTTAGTACTTGTGTATACAAGAGAATGCTATTTGCACTAGCCACTTTTCAAAGATGTATGATGAGTATCTTTAATGACATGGTTGAGAAGATTGTAGAGGTCTTTATGGATGACTTTTTGGTGTACATAGATACTTTTAAGAGTTGTTTGGAACACTTTGAAAAGGTTCTAGAAAGATGTGAGCGTCGCGCCCAGATTTTTCGCACTCGAGGAATACTCACCCAAGCGGGAAAAACACTGTACTCTCTCGTTAGAACTCACCCTCCTAAAAGAATGAGTGCGACTAGGTTTGAATTGAAAAATTGGTTTGAATAAAGGGCTTTTGAAAAAAATTCAGAGTCGCCACCTAACTTGATTAAGGTGAGTTAGGTCACCTAAAAACTAAGAAAAATCCAAAGACTACACTTAGGGTTTTTGGAAAACGATTTTGAAAATATCTCCTCAAGAGAGGGTTTTTTAGGAAAACAGGTTGTTTGGCAACCTTTGGAAAACATTTAGCCCTTTTTAGAAAAATAACTCCTTTTGGTCTTTGAAATCAGTGATCCTAGGTTCGGAGGTTGGTTACGTGTAGGGAAGACGCACTAAGCTATCACCCTACCCCGCCCTTTCGCTACCTACATGTCAATCTACCCTAGATTCACCTACGAGAGTCTTTAACTAACTATAGTTCAATCCCATTCACTTTGAAAAACAATGCTTGAAAACTAACATGATGCATGATATGCAAGTGCAAAATAAGAGAGAATTGAAAAATAGATTTGGAAAAAAGATTGATTTGATTTGAAAATAGATTTGAAGAAATAGAATTGAAATTGAAAATTTTAAAAATTTGGAAATAGAAATTTGAAAATAGAAATTTTGAAATTGAAATTTGAAAATTGATTGAAATTTGAGATTTGAAAAGATTTTGAAAACCGCACCCATGAGGGTGGAATTGAAAGTTTGAAAAGTATTGTGACCGCACCTATGAAGGTTGCCTACGTATCCCTTTGGGGGAATCAAGTCAGCATAGTTCGGACAAGAGTCCTATTGAAAATAGAAGAGTTGATTTGAAGAAGGAGATTGAATTGGAAATTGGATTTGATTTGAAATTGGAAGAGGAGATTGGAATTTGAAATTTTGGAAAAGATTGCACTTTGATTTCAAAAGATAGAACTTGGAAGAAAGATTTAGAATTATTTTGGAAAGACAAAGGTTTAGGAAACCTAGACTTAGGAAAGATTTGACTTGACTTGGAAGGTTTAGGAGATTAGGAAAGATTGGATTTAGGAAATGTTTGAATTAGGAAAGTGTTATTTTTGAAAAGTTTCATTTTTGGAAAGGTTTTGAAATTAGGAAGTTTTGAAAGTTGGAAAGTTTGGAATTTGGGAATGTTTTGCAATAGGCAAGTTTTGGAAAGTTTAGAAAATAAAGAAGTTTTGAAAATAAGAAAGTTTTGAGAACAAGGAAGTTTTGAAAATAAGAAAGTTTCATTTTGGGAAAAGTTTGAAAAAGGCAAGTTTTCAGTTTAGGAGATGTTTAAATTAAGAAGGTTTTGAGTTTAGAAAAATCTTAGATTTGGAAAGATGTTGAAATTTTGGAAAGTTTAGAATTTGGAAAGATTTAGGGTTAGAAAGATTAAGATTTAGAAAGTTTTAGGGTTTTAGAAAATCTTGAGATTAGGAAAGGTTTGAGTTTAGGAAGAGTTTGAAAACTTAGATTTGAAAAGTTAAGATTTGAAAAGAGAGTAGAATTAGGAAAGATTTGAAAATTGAGTTTTAAAATTTAGGAAAGATTTTTATGTTCAAGTTTTGGAAACTTAAGGTATAGGAAAGTGGAAGTTTAGGAAGGATTTGAATTAAGAAAGTTTTGGATTTGGAAAGGATTGGATTTGGGTTTCTAAAAGAAAAGATTTGACTTTGTTTCCAAAAAATGGAGGACGGGATCTAGTTTCCTAAACGGGAGATTTGATTTGGTTTCCTAAAGGGAAGATAGGATTTGGCAAGGATTTGGAAAGGGAGATTCTAGAAACCCTAGTTTTGAAAGTGTAGAATTTTAACGTAGAAAATAGGTTTTGAAAACATGTATAGTTTTGATGTAGAAAACAAGAGGTTTTGGAAACCAAGGTTTGGGGCAAAGTTTGAAAACTATGTTTTTGGGAAGAAAATTAGAGTTTCCTAATTGCGGGTTCTAGGGCTTGACTTGGGCTCTAAGGAAAAGGGATTTTTAGAAAGTGCGTTTTTCGAAACGAAGATTTTGGAAGGAAAACCTAGAGGGGAATTTCTAGAAGGAAGATTTTAGAAAAGAGAGTTTTTGGAAAGATTTTTAGGAGAGATTTTTTTTAGGAAAGTGAATCTAGGGAGTGATTTTAGAAAGTGAATTTTGAGGAAAAGATTTTGGAGAGGAGTTGAAAAAGAGAGTTTTGAAAAATAGATTTTGGAAGGGAGTTTTTGAAAACAATTTTGAAGAGGGGAGTTTTAGGAAAGTATGTTGAAAAAGAGATTTTTAGAAAGAGATTTTTAAAGAGAGTTTTTAGAAGGTGTAAAAACATCTCACTTTCCTAAAGCAATTCTAACCATAAGAAGGCTAGAACCACTTTAGGAAAGCGGTTTTAAAAACAACAAGATTTGAAAATATAGACCAAAAGGTCACTTTTAATGTAACACTTTCCTAAAGCAACCCTAGCCATGGAAAGGCTAGAATCACCCTAGGATTGTGATTTTGAAAACATGTTTTTGAAAAAGAGCTTTTGAAGCAATTTTGTAAACAAGTTTGAAAATAATTTTTGAAAACAACTTTTTGAAAGCGAATTTTAGAAGATGCAAGACGATGATATGCACAATGCAATTTGGGGGTCGTGAACATACAAGGCTAAGGCTTCACCACATAATCAAGGGGGCCGGACCCACGTGGTCTTTGGTCAGACTAGAAGAAAGCCCCCGACACGGTGACTCTCCAATAGCCCAATCCTACACATGGACCGGGAATCCCCTTGTTTCAAGCATACAAAGAAAGGGGGGGAAAGAGATGGGGGATTAAAATAGAGAAAACCCAAGTGGGTTGGAGAGAGAAGAGAGAGGGGGGAAGTGCAGAAAATTAAAGAGAAAGCCTACTGTATGTCTTCTTTATTTTGCGCGCCGCGCTGTCTTCGGTCTTTAGTCTTTGTCTTGATCTTCACCTTCAGTCTTCAAGAGTTGTCTTCAAGTTTTGGATGGCAGCTCTTCAAGTCTTCAAAGGATGGTTGAAGGCTAGTGTATGAGGGTATGAGGGTGTGTATAAGTGTATAGAAGGCTAGGGTTTGTGTATGATGGCTAGGGTTTAGTATAGGGTGGCTAGGGTTTGGAGAACCTAAGGAAGCTAGGGTTTTTGGAGGTGCTCGAGTTCTGTATATCGAATTGTGTGATTTTTAGGTTAAGTTTGCAGACCCCTTTCACGTTGAATGAGGCTCTGTATTTATAAAGGGAGGACCAACCTGGCGCCTGTTGTAGTGGCGCCAGGGCAAACTTTACACTAGCGCCACTAGGAGTGGCGCCAGCCAAATAGGAAAGGTTTAAGGTCGGCAAGCAACGTATCTTTGACTAGATTTGGGCCCATGTACTAGTGACTACCACGTAAATTCTAGGAGTGACTCCGGAAAGTCCGGGAATAATTTGAAGGAGCCGAGAATGACCCGGAAGGCCGGAAGGGAGTAGGAACACTTAAAATAGTGTCCTGGAGGTATTTGAGTTGAAAAATGAAGATAAGATGTGTCGGAAAGGTCGACCGAGCCTTTAGGGGCAAAACGGTCAACCGGACCGAAAAACTGCCGGGACAGACTCAAACTGTCCCGGAAGAAGACTTGGGATCTGGAAACATTATTTAGAATGTTCCCAGAGGTTGCCAGTTGGATTCCCAGAGCCGGCGTGGTCGAAGAAGGAGACCGGCCCCCCAGGGGCAAAACGGTCATTTTGTACCGGGTTGGCCGGAACTGACTCAGAATGATCCGGGAAGGTAAAGGAAGGTTGAGAATACTATAAAAAGTATTCTCGGGACAATACCGGTTTGATACTCAGAGCTGGTGTGGTCGAAGAAGGAGACCGGCCCTCTAGGGGCAAAACGGTCATTTTGTACCGAGTTGGCCGGAACTGACTCGGAATGATCCGGAAAGGTAAGGGGAGGTTGAGAACACTATAAAAAGTATTCTCAGGAGGTTACCGATTTGATACCCAGAGCCGGTGTGGTTCCCGGGGCATTCGGATGCTTAGGGGCAAAATGGTCATCTTGACCGAAAAGTCTCGAAAAAGGTCCTAAGGGTAGTCTAGTCATTTTTCACCGAAGTGAGCTAACAGACACTGGTGTTGACCTGGGTTTTGAGTGTTTCCGCCACTCTCACGGTGTGAGTACTTCCGCTACTCGGACGGGGTTGATGATTTCTGAGTATTTCCGCTACTCGGACGGAGCGGATGATTTGTGAGTATTTCCGCTACTCGGACGGGGTTGAGTATTTTCGCTACTTGGACGGGGTTGATGATTTGGGAGTATTTCCGCTACTAGGACGGGGTTGAGTATTTCCGCTACTCTAACGGTTCTGTGAGTAGTTTTGCTACTTGGACCGTCTCGAGGAATAAACCGTCTCGAGAGTGGGACTGGAAGGGGTCTTACCGTCTCTGAAGAGACGTGCCTAGATTGGAGCCGTCTCGAGGAATAAACTGTCTCGAGAGTGGGATTGGAAAGGGGTCTTACCGTCTCTGAAGAGACGTGCCTGGATTGGAACCGTCTCGAGGAATAAACTGTCTCAAGAGAGGGATTGGAAAGGGGTCTTACCGTCCCCGAAGAGACGTGCCTGGGTTTTGAGTGCTTCCGCCACTCTAACGGTTTTGTGAGCATTTCCGCTACTCTAACGGTTTTGTGAGTATTTCCGCTACTCTAACGGTTTTGTGAGTACTTCTGCTACTCTAACGTTTTTTTGAGTACTTCCGCTACTCTAACGATTTTGTGAGTAGTTTCACTACTCAGACCGTCTCGAGGAATAAACTGTCTCGAGAGAGGGATTGGAATTGGAAAGAAAGGTCAATGCCCCCTAAGGGCATTTTTCGTCATTTTGCTTCTATTTGGGCCTGACAGGCCCGCGAAGCGAAGGAAAGACGGAATTTGGACCTAGAGGATTGGTTTCGATTGGAATATGCCCATTATGACTTGAAAACAAGTCTGCGCGGAGTGTAGACTGCCGAGCGGTCAAAAATGGGGTGCTTACAGTGAGGAAAGCCATCTTGTGCTTAATTGGGAGAAGTGTCATTTTATGGTCACTCATAGTATGGTGTTTGGCTACATTGCATCTTCTAAGGGGATCGAGGTTGACAAAGCAAAGACAGAATTGATGCTAAAGTTGCCTACCCTTAGGAGTGTGAAGGATATCCAATCTTTCGTTGGGCATGCCGATCTCTACCGGTAATTCATTACAAGTTTTAACACTATCTCTTGACCCATGTGCCATCTTTTGTCTAAAGATGTTCCATTTGAATGGACATCTTCGTGCTAAGAAACTTTTGAGAAGCTTAAGGGACTTTTGACAACCACCCCAATCATACATCCACCTGATTGGTCCCTACCTTTCGAGCTTATGTGTGATGCAAGTGATTATGCCGTGGGGGCGATATTAGGTCAAAGGGTAGACAAAAAGCCACATGTCATATACTACGTTAGCAAAACTCTCAATGAAGCCAAAGTCAAATATACCACTACCGAGAATGAGCTTTTGGTTGTGGTTTTTACCTTAGACAAGTTTAGATCGTACTTAATCGTTACTCTTGTTATCATATATACCGATCACGCCACTCTTAATTACCTTCTAACCAAGGTGGATGCAAAACCACGGCTCATCCGATGGATTCTTTTGTTACAAGAATTTCACATTGAGATTAAGGATAAAAAAGGAGTTGAGTATGTTGTTGCGGACCACTTATCAAGGCTTCCCCTTAATGAGGGAGCCACCAACTTACCCCCTATCAATGAGCATTTCCAGGATGAGCATCTTTTCCAAGTCCAAACTCTAGGGCACCCTTCAATCCCTTAGTATGTGGACATAGCTAACTACTTAGCAACGGGTGAGATTTCATACCATTGGTCTTCTATTGATAAACGCAAATTCTTTAGGAATGTGCGGTGTTTTGCATGGGACGACCCATACCTCTTCAAGTATTGCCCTGATCAAGTTATTAGGAGATGTATTCCCGATGAGGAATTCTGGAGTGTCATGGAGTTTTGTCACTCCCAAGCTTGTGGTAGACAATTTTATTCCAAGAAAACTGTGGCCAAGATTCTTCAATGTGGGTTGTATTGGCCATCGATGTTTAAGGATGTCCATGACTATTGCCTAGCTTGTGATAGGTGCCAAAGACTAGGGAGCCTCTCTAGGCAGCATATGATGCCCCTTAACCCTATTACCATTCTTGAGATATTCGATTGTTGGGGGATCGATTTCATGGGTCCATGTGTCAAAATGGGTGGAAGCCATAGCCACAAAGACAAATGACCACTAAGTTGTGGTTAAATATTTGAAAGAGAATATATTTTCACGCTTTGGCATGCCCCGAGCCATTATTGGTAACGGGGGCACCCATTTTTGCAATTGGCCATTTGCTACTTTGATGCACAAGTGTGGCATAGTGCACAAAGTTAGACTTCCTTATCTTCCTCAAACCTAAGGCCAAGTTGAGTTGGCTAACCATGAGATTAAGCGAATCTTAGAGAAGATAGTCAATCCTAATTAAAAGGATTGGTCACCCAGGTTGGTTGATGCTTTCTGGGCCTACCGCATGACATATAAAATGGTTTTTGGTGCCTCACCCTATAGGCTTGTTTACGGAAAGGCATGTCACCTCCTGGTGAAAATAGAGCACAAAGCCTATTGGGGGATTCACCTAAGTAACTCTAACATTAATGAGTTAGGAACCCATAGAAAGCTTCAACTCAACGAGCTTAAGGAGCTTAGGAATGATGCTTATGAGAACACCAAGCTTTCTAAGGCATGGATGTAGGCTTTCCATGACCAACACATCCTCTGCAAATCCTTCAAAGAAGGCTGAAAAGTTTTGCTTTATGGTTCAAGCTTGCATATCTTTCCGAGAAAACTTAATAGCAAGTGGTCGAGGCCTTATATTGTGAAGGAAGTGTTCCTTTATGGGGCAGAGGAGATTCAAAACTCCACCAATGGGAACTCATTTAATGTGAATGGCCAATGATTGAAACTATACTTTGAGGCCTTTCGAGGTGACATCAATTGTGTGGATCTCCTTGATCCACCAATCTTTGATTAATTGAATTGAGTGTGCCTTGTAGCTTAGGAGTAGGTAGGTTAGTTTGTGTAATTGTCCTTTGTTGTTTGCCTAGGCCTAGTTAGGGTGGGGGGGGGGGGGGGGGGGGGGGGGGGGGGGGGGGGAGGGAGTCTTTCCCTTGTTTCTTCTTCTTTCCTTTGTAGTTTTCCACATCATTTCATTGGGTTTTGCATGTAATGGGGACTTTGCATAGTTTAGGTTGGGGGCACACCATCTAATTCATTATTTTTAATTGTTAGAAAGGTAGGGTGCTTTTATTCTTTCCCGTGTATTATTCGATGGAGGGCAGAGGGGCCATTGTGCTAGCTTAAGGTCAGCCAGGTAGAGGTCAGTCAAAGCCCCTGCCTTTTAATGAGATGCGGTTCATTAGGCATGAGGCCCAGACCACTTTTAAGGAGCTTTAGAGTCAAATGGGGGTCGCACTAAAGAGGTGATGGACTCTCACGTAGTATAGAGACAACCCTTATTGGTGGTTCGATGTGCTCATTGATAGGCAGTGGCTAGGGTTGGCCAGATTCACAGTCAATGTGGTTTCACACTGGTCGCCGAATTCATGGCCAGTATTTCTTACCCGTAGGACACTCCTGGGCATAAGACTATCTGATCATAGGTTAGAGGTCATAAGGTAGTGATCACCCCAGCTACATTACTACATTTTTTGAGTTACGAGGGTAGAGTAGCCCCAGTGTCATTATCGAGGAGAGGGAGCTCTTGATCACGAGTCTATTGTAGCGAAGGTATATGCTGAGGGAGAGAGATGGGAGACGTCACAAGTGCCTAAGAAACCATTTGGTGTTTGCTATAGGCCTCTGTTTGTATTCTCATGTTGTTCCTTTTTCCCTAACAGTCGGGTCTCTAAGTGTAGTCGGCGCCAGGCTCAGCTTCTATGGGCCATAGGGACAGGGAGGTCGATTGACCTACCCCGATTGATGTTTTCAGCCATGTTTGTCGTTACTTCCCTTACTACAATACAGGCTATCATTCCATTTGGATGTTTCGTCACTTCCGTTATTTGGTTAGTTAAAGTTGGCCCCCAGGGAGATATGATTACTACATCTCCCAAGAGGCCCATTAACCTATCATCTGAGCACATAGTAGAGGGGAAGCTTAAGAGCATTCAGAGGAGAGTTTAGAGGGCACAACCACCCCCACCAGTTCAGATTCGACCTTATCAAGCTCATCAGTAGCCTCAGGGCCAATAGTAGGCTAAGTAACAACCACCACAGGAGCAGTAGGCCCAGGAGGGGCCCTCTATGCTGTAGCTTCTTCAGCAACAAAGTTGGCTGATGTTACTGTATTCTCAGGCTTTCACCTCTCTTCAGGGGCAAAGTGTAGCTATGCAATAATCATTAGCAACTTAGTAGACTAACTATACAGAGTGGTAAATTGCCATCGCAGCTAGGTTGACTGCTCAAGATACTGCTATTGTTACCCTTACGGCTCATTAGGTCGAGATTTAGTAGATTCAGCGGGAACACACTACTTTCGTATGGGAGATAGTCCGACACCTAGGGCATCCTCTGTCTCTATAGATGACAATGATGACTATTGGAGTTTAGAGTTTAGATACATGTTGTACTTGCATTTCATTTCATTTCATCAGATATTGTATGTAAAACTTTGATTTTGATATAGTAGATGTTTATTTTGAGCTTTATTGTATATCTTTCATTATATTACTCTTATCTCGTATGTATGGATTGTATAATCACATGTGTGATATGACATGGATATCTTTGATTACTTGTGCCTTTTGGTAGAGATTTGAGTATTGTATGGTCTTAGTATCGTTCATTTAATTAATTTAGCACATTTTTCATGTATCTTTCATGTTGATTTCCTACTTATTCATGGTGGATGTATTGATTCTCTATTTTCGAGGTACCATAGCAATATTTGTGAAAGTGTAACTTGAGACTAGAAGATAGGTGTTTTTTTACATATATCTTGACTCAAGTTAATATTGATTCACTCTTTACACCTAATACATTGTGGGGTTGTATCATTCATGCTAAAGTAGAGGGAATTTTTTTTTGTGCATAATCATGCTATATGACAACATTTGTTGCAATCTGTGGCATTTTCATTCTTACATTAGTGGAGATTTTTACCTTGTGAGCTTTATAGCATTTATCGTCTTTCAGAGCAATTATATTTACTTAAGGACTAAATCTTCTCCCTCATATTCTTCAATAGTTTCATAATGTTTGCATTTGGTTCATGAGTTGAGTATGGATTGAGAAGGTTAACTTTTATACTTTATTGAATTCTATAATTGGGTATTTCGGACATAATTCTAGGCTATCTTTCTTCTTACAAGCCATGGTTCTTCATAAAAAAATTTTGTTTCCCTTTATCCCCCTCGATACCATTTTTTGTCTTTTATTTTTATACAAGCTGGAGTGTGTTGAAAACTCTTCATTGATGAGATGAGCTATTGTTTTCCACTTGAAAGCAATGAGTAAAAAAAGAAAAGCAAAGAAAGAGATTGATGCGGGAAGTTCAAAAGAAAATTAGTAAATTGAGAAAAAATGAAAATGTTGAATGTAAAGGGGCAATCAAAAGTTGAAAGCTAGAGAGAAGAAAAAAAGAAAGAGAATGAAAGAGGTGTTGCAAAGTTAAAAAAAAATATAGAAAGTAAAACAAAATGAGAAGAGTGTTATGAAATCAAAAAGGGAATAGATGGAGATGTTTAACCATTCATCATTTCATGCCTTGATTACACATATTTTGACCTACTTGTATCCTTCTTTACCCTTACCTTATGTATCTTCCATACCACATTTTCACCTTAGAAATGCCTAGTTGATCCAAGTTGTGCTTGATTGGATATTTCAATACAGTATGAGTCATTATTTGTCAGTTTCTTTAAATCAATATTCAACTATGATTTTTCCTTTCATGAAGCTATGTTAGGTTGATACACTTAAATTTTTTTGGTTTTTGTAATTGGTATATTCTTATGCTTCTCTTTTCATTTACTTTTATAATAGACATAACATTATGAGAGCCATGTGGGTGTTTCTTTATGAGTGAATGATTGGTGAAGTATTGAATCAAAACTTAAAGGTTTGGGAATGCATAAGTGTGTTTCATTTGAGTCATATTGCATGATTCTTCATACACACACTTGAACCTCTC
Organism: Euryodendron excelsum; assembly: GCA_033060915.1. NCBI lineage: Eukaryota > Viridiplantae > Streptophyta > Magnoliopsida > Ericales > Pentaphylacaceae > Euryodendron > Euryodendron excelsum. The sequence goes on from CM065399.1 coordinate 20,730,954, forward strand.
TTTGGTATGAATTGTTGCATATTCTTACATGTATTAGAAGTGGGGAGTGATATCTAGTGTTAGCTTCAGTTGGATTATGCATGTTCTTCTTATTCTTATCTCTAGTTGCCATTCACAAATAGATGTTTGTGGGGATCATTATTGACACCACTCATCCACTAGGGATAATCTAGGGGTTTAAAGGCTTAATGTAGAGGCTAAATGCATCAGTAACTCTTACAAAAGTGGATAGTATTTTTGGTATATAGTTTATTTTACTTTATAGATTTTTCTAGGGACTCGCAAAAAGCCAAGTTAGGGGGTGTGATCACACTCCAAAAGTATAATCTCAATCCCCTAATTAGTGGATTGCTAGCTATAGTATATGAGTTATTTTACTTGGTTAGTTATAAAATGTCCCTAAATTGCCTTATTGAACCCTGTGCAGGAATTGGAGCTAAAAGGATAAAAAATGAGCAAAATTCGTAAAGAGGGTTTAAACGGAGGAGTCGACCGTGCGAACCCCCATCCAGCAGTGTGAACGGATCAGAATTCAAATAGTCATTCGAACGCACGTCGAAGATTCAGAGAGCTCAGATCACCACTCAGATCAGGTTTGATAAAAAATGGGAGATTAAGAGAGGTCGAAAACCCGTTCAATAGTTGTTCGATGGCATTCGAATGGCCGTTTGAACGGCCTGTTGGACATGCAAATGCTTGGCAGCGCCCCTATTTTCTACATAGCTATATAAGGTAGTTTTGGCCGATTTGTAGCAGTTCCAACATTTTTCTAGGGTTTAGGCAGCTCATTTTTTAGGGTTTTAGAAAACTTCGTATAGGATTAGAGAGTACATTCATTGTATTTTCTTTGCTTTTCTTGTAATCCAACCCTCAAATTTACATTTCAATGCAAGTTTCCTTCATTTTTATGCACATTTTCATGGATTGTAGTAGCTAAACTCGCTCTTGGATGCAAATGTGAAGATTGGCTAAGGGTTTTCAAGTTTTAATGGAGGTATAATGCTCTTCATTGATTTTATCTTATACTACTTATGTTCGTTATAATAGAAACCTAGATTGGTTAGAAAACATAGATTCAAGGCTTTGTTTGGTAATTTCTATGCACAATCTTAGGGTTGGTATAGGAATTGCACAAATCAATTAATTGAACCTATGGAACTTTAATTAGTTGTAAATCTAGACTCTATTGCTAATGAACCCTAATTTCTATAGTCAAATCTTCTGAATCAAAGGTCCGTGGAAAGACCTTTGATTTGAGTTATACGTATACCTTTATTGAAATCTTGTAGAGTCTTGGACAATTAGAGCATTTGTGTCAAAGTCCCTTTTCCCTTATTTTTTCAAAGTTAGTTTAATTGCTTGTTAATTGTTTTTAAGTAGTTTAATCAAACCAATTTGTCACAATCAAATGATTTTTTATTCATTTTTAGTCCATTTGTCAATTGCTGGTCAAACGTTGGTTAGTTTAGTGCTATTCTTATATTGAGATCGATCCTTAAGGAATTCGACTACGGTTTTGCTGTGATTAAAATACACCGCGACAACCGTACTCTTGCGTTTCCATTTGCAATGAATCAATAGGCCATTGTGAGACTTGAGGAGGCAACACATAGGAGAGCTGAGGCTCAGGAGGACCACACTAATCACATTACTGGATTAGAGGCATGTATTCATACGCAATAAGGTATTATTGACCAGGTTATGGTTTTGGTCTGACGTATGTGTCGCGCCCGGATTTTTCGCACTCGAGGAATACTCACACAAGCAGGAAAAATGCTGTACTCTCTCGTTAGAACTCACCCTCCTAGAAGAATGAGTGCGACTAGGTTTGAATTGAAAAATTGGTTTGAATAAAGGGCTTTTGAAAAAGATTCGGAGTCGCCACCTAACTTGATTAAGGTGAGTTAGCTCACCTAAAAACTAGGCATAGTCCGAAAACTACACTTGGGGTTTTTGAAAAACAATTTTGAAAAACATCTCCTCAAGAGAGGGTTTTTAGGAAAACGGGTTGTTTGGCAACCTTTGAAAAATATTTAGCCCTTTTTAGAAAAACAACTCCTTTTGATCTTTGAAATCAAGATCCTAGGTTCGGAGGTTGGTTACGTGTAGGGAAGACGCACTAAGCTATCACCCTACCCCGCCCTTTCGGTACCTACATATCAATCTACCCTAGATTCACCTATGAGAGTCTTCAACTAACTATTAGCCAATCCTATCCACTTTGAAAAACAATGTTTGAAAACTAACATGATGCATGATATGCAAGTGCAAGAAAAGAGACTTGAAAAATAGATTTGAAAAGAGTTTGATTTGATTTGAAAGAGATTTGAAGAGATAGAATTGAAATTGGAAAGTTTGAAAATTTGGAAATAGGAATTTGAAAATAGAAATTTTGAAATTGGAATTTTAGATTTGAAAAGATTTTGGAAACCGCACCCATGAGGGTGGAATTGAAAGTTTGAAAAGTATTGTGACCGCACCTATGAAGGTTGCCTACGTATCCCTTTGGGGGAATCAGGTCAATCGTAGTTCGGACCGGAGTCCGATTGAAAAGAGATTGATTTGAAGAGAGAGATTGGATTGGAAGAAAGAGATTGAGTTGAAAATTGGATTTGATTTGAAATTACGAGAGGAGATTGGAAATTGAAATTGAGAAGATTTGACTTGCTTTGGAAAGATTGATTTTGGAAAGACTTGGTTGTGGAAAGATGGAGGTTTATGAAACCTAGACTTAGGGAAGATAGGAGACCTAGGAAAGACTTGAGATTAAGAAAGATTGGATTGGAATGTTGGATTTGGAAGATTTGGAAAGATTTGGAAACTTGGAATTTAAGAAAGATTTGGATTTGGAAAGTTTCGAATTAGGAAAGTGTTATTTTTTGGAAAGTTTTGAAATGGGAAAGTATTGAATTTAGAAATGTTTTGAGTTTAGGAAAGTTTCATTTTTCAAACGTTTTGAATTAGGAAAGGTTTAGGTTGAAGAAAGTTTCAACTTAGAAAAGTGTTGTTTTAGGAAAGGTTTTGAAATTAGGAAGTTTTGAAAATTGAAAAGTTTCGTTTTCAACCTAGGAAATGTTTGAATTAAGAAAGGGAAAGTTTTGAATTAAGAAAGCTTTGAGTTTAGAAAGTTTTGAATTAAGAAAGCTCCATTTTAAGAAAGGTTTTGAAAAAGGAAAGGTTTTGAAAATAGGAAAGTTTTGGATTTGGAAAGATGTTGAAGTTTTGGAAAGATTTAGAATTTAGAAAGCTTGGAAGTTTAGAAAGATTTAACTTAAGAAAGTTTTGAATTTAGGAAACTTTGGATTTGAAAAGATTTGAAATTTGGAAAGTTTAGGATTTAGAAAGATTTAAGATTTTAGAAAGTTTTAGAGTTTTAGAAAATCTTGAAATTAAGAAAGGTTTGAATTTATGAAAGGTTTAAAAGCTTGAATTTAGAAAGTTAAGATTTGGAAAGGGGGTTGAATTAGGAAAGATTTTTATGTTCAAGTTTATGGAAACTTAAGGTTTAGGAAAGTGGAAGTTTAGGAAGGATTTGAATTAAGAAAAAAGTCAGATTAGGAAAGGATTGGATTTTGTTTCTAAAAGGGAAGGTTTGATTTCGTTTCCAAAAACGGAGGATAGGATCTACTTTCCTAAACGGGGAGATTGGATTTGGTTTCCTAAAGCAAAGGTTTGATTTTGTTTCCTAAAGGGAAGATTTGATTTGGCAAGGATTTGGAAAGGGAGGTTTTAGAAACCCTAGATTTGAAAAACCATAGTTTGGGAAAACATGAGGTTTTGGAAACCTAGGTTTGGGGCAAAGTTTGAAAATCATGTGTTTGGAAAGAAAATTAGGGTTTCCTAATTGTGGGCTCTAAGGCTTGATTTGGGTTCTAAGGAAAAGGGATTTTTAGAAAATGCGTTTTTGGAAACGAAAGTTTTCTAGAAGGGAATCCTAGATTTTGGAAAGAAGATCCTAGAGGAGAGTTTCTAGAAGAAAAATTTTGGGAAGAGTGTTTTTGGAAAGAGTTGTGGGGAATGTTTTTAGAAAGTGGATTTTGAAGAAAAGATTTTGGAGAGGAGTTGAAAAAGAGAGTTTTGAAAAGCAGATTTTGGGAAGGAGTTTTTGAAAACAATTTTGAAGAGGAGAGTTTTAGGAAAGTATGTTGAAAAAGAAATTTTTAGGAAGAGATTTTTGAAAAGAGAGTTTTTTGGAAAGTATGAAAATGTCTCACTTTCCTAAAGTAATTCTAACCATAAGGGGGCTAGAACCACTTTAAGAAAGCGGTTTTGAAAATTAACAAGATTTTGAAAATATGGACCATATTGGTCACTTTAAATGTAACACTTTCCTAAAGCCACCCTAGCCATGGATAGGCTAGAATCACCCTAGGATTGTGATTTTGAAAACAAGTTTTTGAAAAAGAGATTTTGATGTAATTTTGAAAACAAGTTTGAAAACGATTTTTAAAACGAGTTTGAAAACGAATTTTGGAAGATGCAAGATTATGATATGCACAATGCAATTTGGGGTCGTGAACATACAAGGTTAAGGCTTCACCACATAATCAAGGGGGCCGGACCCACGTGGTCTTTGGTTAGACTAGAAGAAAGCCCCCGACACGGTGACTCTCCAATAGCCCAATCCTACACATGGACCGGGAATTCCCTTGTTTCAAGCATGCAAAGAAAGGGCGGGAAAGAGATGAGGGATTAAAATAGAGAAAACCTAAGTGGGTTAGGAGAGAGAAGAGAGAGGGGGGATGTGCGAAAATTTAAATAGGGAGCCTATCGTATGTCTTCTTTATTTTGCGCGCCGTGCAATCTTTAGTCTTCGGTCTTCGTCTTGATCTTCTTCGTCGACCTTCAAGGATTGTCTTCAAGCTTTAGATGGCAGCTCTTCAAGTCTTCAAAGGATGGTTGAAGGCTAGTGTATGAGTGTATGGGGGAGTGTATAAGTGTATAGGGGGCTAGGGTTTGTGTAGAGTGGCTAGGGTTTGGAAAACCTAGGGAGGCTAGGGTTTAGGAGATGCTCGAGCTCTGTATATCGAAATATAGGATTTTTAGGTTCAGTTTACAAACCCTTTTCACGTTGAATGAGGCTCTGTATTTATAGAGGTTGGACAAACCTGGCACCTGTTGTAGTGGCGCCAGGGTAAAATTGCTCTTGACGCCACTAGGAGTGGCGCCAGGCCAATTCATGGCTTGGCGCCACTACTAGTGGCACCAGCCACTTAGGAAACTTTATAAGTCGGCAAGCAATGTATCTTTGACTAGATTTGGGCGCCTGTGCTAGTGACTACCATGCAACTTTTAGCCTGGCTTCACTAGGAGTGACTCCGGAAAGTCCGGGAATGATTTGGAGAAGCCGGGAATGACCCGGAAGGCCGGAAAGGAGCAGGAACACCTAAAATAGTGTCCTGGAGGTATTTGACTTAAAAAGTGACGACAAAATGTGTCGAAAAGGTTGACTGGGCCTTTAGGGGCAAAACGGTCAATCGGACTAGGAAGCTGCCAGGGCAAACTCGGATTGTCCCGGAAGAAGACTTGGGATTTGGAAACATTATTAAAAATGTTCCCAGAGGTTTCCGGTTTGATTCCCAGAGCCGGCATGGTCGAAAAAGGAGACCGGCCCACCAGGGGCAAAACGGTCATTTTGTACCGGGTTTGCCGGAACTGACTCGGAATGGTCTGGAAAGGTAAAGGAAGGTTGAGAACACTATAAAAAGTATTCTCGGGACATTACCGGTTTGATACCCAAAGTCGGTGTGGTCGAAGAAGGAGACCGGCCCTCCAGGGGCAAAACGGTCATTTTGTACCGGGTTGGCCGGAACTGACTCGGAATGATCCGAAAAGGTAAAGGAAGGTTGAGAATACATATAAAAAGTATTCTCGAGACATTACCGGTTTGATACCCAGAGCCGGTGTGGTTCCCGGGGCATTCGGATGCTTAGGGGCAAAATGATCATCTTGACCGGAAAGTCTCGGAAAAGGTCCTAAGGGCAGTCTGGTCATTTTTCACCAAAGTGAGCTAACAGACACGGGTGTTGACCTGGGTTTTGAGTGTTTCCGCCACTCTAACGGCAGTCGCCGTGACACAGGGATTTGTTGCCAATTCCCTATATCGACCTATTTGTGAGTATTTCCGCTACTCTAGCGGTTTTGTGAGTATTTCCGCTATTCTAACGGTTTTGTGAGTATTTTCGCTACTCTAACGGTTTTGTGAGTATTTTCGCTACTCGGACGGGGTTGATGATTTGTGAGTATTTTCGCTACTCAGACGGGGTTGATAATTTGTGCGTAGTTTTGCTACTCGGACCGTCTCGAGGAATAAACTGTCTCGAGAGTGGGACTGGAAAGGGTCTTACCGTCTCCGAAGAGACGTGCTTGGATTGGAACCATCTCGAGGAATAAACTATCTCGAGAGTGGGATTGGAAAGGGGTCTTACCGTCTCCGAAGAGACGTGCCTGGATTAGAACCGTCTCAAGGAATAAACTGTATCGAGAGTGGGATTGGAAAGGGCCTTATCGTCTTCGAAGAGACGTGCCTGGATTGGAACCGTCTCGAGGAATAAACTGTCTCGAGAGTGGGATTGGAAAGATTTTGGAAAGGACAATGCCCCTAAGGACATTTTGGTCATTTTGCCTCTATTTGGGCCTGATAGGCCCACGAAGCGATGGAAAGACAGAATTTGGACCTAGAGAATTGGTTTCGATTGGAATGTACCAACAATGACTTGAAAATAAGTCTGGACGGAGTGTAGACTGCCGAACAGTCAAAAATGGGGTGCTTACAGCTGCCCCTCTTTTTCTGTCTTTGCTTGTCAAAGACAGAAAACGATAAGAGTAAGTGTCCCATGTTGACAGCGAGGCAGTCGGAGGGACGGACACTAGAAATCTTTCGACAACGGGGGTCGAAAATGGATAACGGGCCAAAAAGGCCTTCGAAAACGAGTTTTGGCTGGAAAAAGAGCAAAACTGCCCAGAATTTATAACTGGCGCCACTAGTAGTGGCGCATTTGGCAAAACAGAACTGGCGCCTCTGCTAGTGGCGCTAGGCTTAAAGTTAAAACCAGAAAATTTCTAGTTCGAACAGCCGCAGCACTTTGGAGGGTTTTCGCAACTTCGTGAGGCATTGCGAGGAATCCATCTTGGAGATTGAAGGAGCACTCTTTGGGGACCACGGGTGATTGTCGGAAGGAGTCCACGTTGCCGGAAAAGTCGCCGGAAGAGAAGATTTCGCCGGAGAACTTCCAAAAGGTGAGTTTTCAAGTTTTGTTGATTTCGATGTGTAGAACTCCGTTTGAATCATGGGAATAGTGGAAATTGATGTTTTGATATGTTTTGAACACTTTGGTGATGTTGTTTTTGCATTTTGATGATTGTTTGATTGAATTTGAATGATTTTTCATGATTATGCGAATAGGGTTTTCTGCAGGAATAGGAAATTTATTCCTACAGACTTGGGTATTGGGTTTTCTGGCTATGTTTTTATGCAATGTGCTTTAGAAAAATGTGTTTAACAAACGTATGAAGTTTCGTGATTTTTTGAAAACTTGATGAATTTTTATTTTTTGAAAAATAGAAAAATATTTAGAAAATTAGAAAAAATTAGAAATTTCAAGAAACTGATGAAATTTTTAAAGTTTGAAATTTGGAAAAAGATTGGAATATTTTTTAAAACATTTGAGGTGACTTTGGAAAAAATTCGGAAGTCTTTTGAAAACTATTGATTTATTTGAAAAATGAAACATATGTTTTGAAAATTTTGAAAAATTGAAAAGTGTGCACGGGTGCCATTGTCATGTGATTGTGGCGTTGGAAGGTGCATATTTTGTATTTTGTGTTGATGTCATGGGTGTTGTAGGGACCATTTTTAAACGAGACTCTGCCGAAATTTTTTTTAGAAATTATGGAAAGAGTTGGTTAAAGTTTTAGAAATAAAATATTTTTTGAAGGAAAAAGGCAGAGAACCCTTGAGATGTGATTTAAAGTTGGAAAACCAAGATGTGTAGAAATTTTATTTTTGATTTGTTATTCGAAATCCTTTATTTGTTTTGTTTGTGTTAGTTGTTTATTTTATTTTACTATTATTTGAATTGCATGTATGGTATATTAACATTACTTACCTTGTCTTACCTTTTTCAGGATGGCAGACGCGGGTGATGACGGTTTTGAGAGGAGACGCCGCTTGGGGAAGGTGGCTAGGACAGATTCTATTGGCAGCTCCAGTCGATCCGAGGTAGTCACAAATCAACCGGCATTTTCTATCTAAAAGGGAAGGGGGGAGTAGGCCTCGAGTCGACCCCTTCGCTCCAGTCGAACCAGCCTTCGAAGATGAGATGGACGCCGAGATTTCCAACTCTCGACTTTTCAGATGGCCGACACTATTTTGAGCTGACTATGGGTTTGGTATGACGTGCATCCCTCAGATGAGCAAGACATTTTTGCTGGTTCTTTGGTTGCATGGCTTCTCTCCTGTTAGCGTAGCTTGCTTTCTGACAGTGGTTCCCACTTGACCTGTCTTTCTTCCATTTTGGAAAATGTGAGCTTGCCCCTACTCCCCATGAGTATGGCTTCCTCCTAGGTCTTCGGGATGGTTCAACTGACATTATGGGACCTACTTTTCCTGATGGCTGCATCACGATTATCGCTCTTCAACTTGGGCTCCATTTTGCAGCCTTTTTCTTCTAATCTACGGCCCCAGTTTCCTTATGTCCCAATGAAGTTCTTGTTTCTCTCATTTTGAGTTTGCGACGGATAGGGGATTGGCATGCTTCTCAAGATTGGTCAATCTCTCACATGGTGGCCCCAACTTTGCTCTTCTTAAGATTCTGGGTGTTTCTCCTCGAGGGAATGACGTGGTTGATTGCCAATTACTTGTATTGCTTGCCAAGATTCATGAGGGGCACCCATATGCTCCTATAGTTATGGGACAGACCTTCGTGAGCCTTACTAGATTTTGGTAGGCGGCGATGCTCATTGTTGGGGATGTGCTTCATTATTCCAGCTTTGGGTGATTAGACACTTATTCACTACCCCTCTTTCAAAGTCGTTTGATTGGGGAGGTCGAGGGTGGGTCATTGCCCCATTCTCTGTTTCTTGTTGGTCCCCAAAATCTGAGCTTTCTGAGGTGTGAGCTGGTACTGGAGATATCTGAGGGGTGGCTTTAGCTCCTTTTTATGTTTTGCTTTGTTCCCTGTTTCCAATTTGAGAGAAAGAGAAAGACATAGAGTGAGTTTTGTACAAAAATAGTTTAAAAATGCCCTGGTAAGGGGTGTCATTATTTTTTATGATGATTGCCCATGGGATTAAATGCATGATTTATTTTTTATGATTGCACAGGTTCACACAGAAGTGGAATTGAATGCCTATTATGCTTTTGGATAATGCACATATAGGAATGGAATTGAATACAATGTCCCCCATTTTTTTTTTGTGATAAATGCACAGATTTATGTAAGAATTAAATTAAATGCATGACCTACTTCCTTTCGAATGAACAGGTTCATACAGGAATGCAGTTGAATGCATGAATAAACTACATAAGAATCTAAATGGCTGTACAAGTTATACATGTCATGGATGCATCAGTACTATATGTATATAAGTTATTTACAAAGAATGCCCCAGGATTGCCCCAGGGCCCATACTCTCAAGATTTTGTTTCCTTTCTAGGATTTTGCCCCATTCAGTTTTGTCTCATTCATGTCGGGGTGTGATAGCATTTGCACCATTCTCCAGGGATCTTGACCTTTTGGTTGCTATCCTATCCCTACTTTTTACAGGGTTGCTGTTTGGGGTTTTTCTGATCTCACTTGGTTTTCCCTCTCAGAACTCCAAAATGCCACCATGGGTCGAGCGACAACTCGCATGCCTTTTGCAGAGCGATAAACAGCTAAGTCCTCAATCCGAGAAGACTTCATTTAGGACTGTAATGTAGGCTAGGTTTAGAGGTTGTAAGAAACGAAGGGATATTTAGGCTCAAAGATCTTCTTTTAGTGGGTTGTTTAAACCAAAACCATCTGAGCACACCTTGGAGTGTGAGATTGCCCCTTGCATTCCCTTCCAGTTCTCCTTTCTTAGCCTAGTATCTTGGTATTGTTCAGGCTTATTTGGACTAAGCAATTTTCTTTGATCAGAGAGGACTTTAATTTGGACCGTAACGTAGGCTAGGTTAAGGGGTTTATGAATGAAAAGGATGCGCAGGCTCAAATTCGATGTTGTTTCCAGTGGGGTTTAGATCCGCACCATCCTTGGTTGGTCTTCTAGTGGGGTTTCATCCCCTAATATCCTCCTCTATCTTTAGAAACATATCTGGCTCATTTAGATCAAGCAATCTTTCTCAATCAGAGTGGACTTTAGTAAGGTTGTAATGTAGGCCATGGGTTAGGGTTTAACAAGAAAGGGTAAGGGCTCAAACCTATTACTTCTACTAGGTTTCTTTGTAACCTAGGATCACCTTTAGATTTCTTTTTTGCTTTTGACCATATACTTCTCACGGTGAAAACGACTCTTTTCTTTCACCCTTTCCATGTGCTTTTTGAGGAAAACATGACTCCCTTCTCATTTGATCTTCTTATTATGCTCTTGAAGATGACTCAATCATGGTTTTCTTCAGGCCTTTCTTTAGATAGATTTTTTTTTTTTTTTGGCCTCTTGCCCCTTAACAACTCCTTTCTTTACCTTGTCCTTTCTTTTCTTTTATGGAATGACTAATTCTACGATCCTTTTTCTTTAGAACTTTTCCTTGGCGGTTCAATATCCCAATGTGGGTGGTGATCCCTAGGTTGGGTTTTTTTTCGGGAAAAGGATAGATGGCTTAACAGGTTTGGCAAAGGGTTTCTTTTGACTGTATGGAAAATAAAATGAGGGCCTCTCTTCATTTTGAACAAGATTGCTTGATCCATAGAGTCTTCATGTTACTTTAGCTTAATGGCCGATGATATTATCTGCCAGATCTTCTGCTGCCTGTCTGCCCCAGTGTAGGGGGATGGTTTCGGATCGGGGTTGACAAAAAGGAAACTTCCGCTTCTTGCCAGGCACTGGTGGGTTAAGCAAAGGGAATATTTTTGTGTATAGTAATAGAATTGAAGGCCTCTAATCATTTCAAATTGAATTGCTTAGTCCATAAAGCCTTTGTACAAAATTTAGGCATTACTCCTAGGGATGATGTGTTTCTGTCAGTAAGACCCTACATGTTCTATCAAATCAACTATTCTGTGCTCACCCCAATGTGGGGGATGGTTATAGGTTTGGGGATATCTGAAAAGAAATTATGTACGGCTCTAGTGGGCTGAGCAAAGGATAGTGTTTATTTGGGATAAGTAGAACAATGGCTTCTCATCATTTTAGGGACTCGGCTGCCCATCGCTTAGCCAGGATATCACGCAAGTGTCGCCTTTTCAATCAACTCTGCACTTCTGTATTGAGACTATCTTCCTCCTATCTCTCATTCTCTCTTTATCTCTCGAAGGTTTTAACCCCTTTTAAATAGGTGGTCTATGCTATCCTATCCTTCAAGTCAAGTCATCACTAAATGGAAAAGAATCCTTAAACACAACAATCCTCCACAAGAGTATGAGACAAAGGGAATAAACCAGAAACTTTATCTTTTTCATTTCAAATCATGAATGCACGGCATGTGTGTTTATTTAAATAAGATATGCAATAAAATAGACAGACAAAAAGGAAACAGATGAATTTTATGAAAACCTCCCTTTTGTTATGGGCCTTTTAGTGAGAATCTTAATAGGGTTTTAGGACTACATCAACCTCTTGGCGCTTCATTCAACAGGCGTATCAATGGAGTGCGAGTTCACGATATTTGTCATGCATTTGGAAGTTAGAGGATGTGTTGTTGCGATACACGGGCCTGACAAGACTTCGCATCTAGTGAAGTCCTCTTCTGCTTGAAGTCCTCTGCTTAGATTGTGATTGTTGCGACATGTTGTGGAGGTAATATTTTGTAGGTGGATGGTCAGTTCTTCTTGCTCTTTGATGTAGGTTTGGCGTTTTCTGACAACTAGGTTTATCCTTACATGAGTTTGAATCTGGTGAGGTGCTAGAGGGATTCCATGAATTCAATCGTGCTCTCTGACCTACAAAAAGAAAAGGAAAAACAAAATGCAGTCAGTATGTGAAGTTGGAAGTTCTATGCGATGCATGTCCTATGGAGGTCCCTTCTTTAAGGGAATCTAAGCATGATGACCAGTCCATTTGGGAGGTAGGGTTTTGCCCCTGTTATGCAATACAATACCTCTTCGGCGTGGGCCAGTTGATGCTTCTTTATTTGGGCAATCCCACCTCCATGAACTGAGAGAGATTTGGGCCTCTCTCGAGGTATAGTTCTATGCATGCCATGAATCCTTAGGGTTTAAGAACCCTTAGGAGTTTTGGTAGGTTTGATTAACATGAGATTGGATTGCTCATTTCTCTCTACGGTTGATTAAATGCATGAAAATGAAATGACTTGAGTTTCTTGGAACTCTTGTCTTGGAATGGATATGGGTGTATGAGCATATTAAAAGTGAACATGTGAGCAGTATGATAACAATAAATGAATGGTTTAGAAAAACCCCCTTCTTGTCTTGCTTCTGTCTTCGGTTCTCTTGGTACTTGGAAATGAGGAGGGGGAGGATAGAAGACAAAAACAAAAGAAAAGTTAGTGCCTTGATCTGAAAATTTTTTATGCAATGCATGTCCTAGGGGTGCCCCTGCTTAAGAGGGATACTAAACATGATATATTGGCTCACTTTTGGAGATAGGGGGTTTGCCCCTGTATGCAGGTACCTTACTATTGAGTGGGAACCTTCATCCATTCATACAATCATTCATAAAAATAAAGTACATTAAATTTTGGGTTTAAGATACAAAAAAGTTGAAATACATTTTAATAGGGGGAGGGGAAACATTTTCCTTTAGACTTCTACCTATCTACTTTTACAAAGGAAAACCTTAAACTACTCTTAAGTCTTCGGATTCGCCTTCCTTGGATTTGATATCGAGGAGGTCGCCAAGAGACCTTGTTGATTGATTGCCCCTTGTTTTCTTGGCAACCCTATCTCCGTGAGCATAGAGGGATTGGGGCCCCTCTTATGAAATGGATTGGTGTGCATGCCATGAGTCCCTAGGGTTCCGCGGGAACCCTTAGGGTTTGGGTAGGTTTAATGGAAGGGAGAGTGATGTTGGTGTCACTCTCAATGGGCTGATCATATGCATGAGAATGCAGTGACTTGAGTTACTTGGAACTCGTCTTGACATGGAATATTGAATGTATGAAGATAAGGTACAATTGAAGTAAACATGCATGCATGAACAGTTAGACAGGCATTATAACAGTATAAATACAAGCATTATAACAGCAGGTATAAATGAAAGTAAGAGCAGTCGCCCTTTCCTCAGTGATTTTGAAAACGGTGCTCGTGTCTTAAATCCGGCAGAGGTTCGGCTATGCATGGTGTCTATATGAGTATGAGGTTGAGGGTTGACTAATGCGTCCTAAAAAGGCTCGGTCCCCGGATCTTCAAACCTAGGGCCACTCCCCGAGGTGGTGCCATGATCCGTTGGTGATCCGAGCGGGGGAACCATCAAGACGCCATAGGTGAAGAAACTGACACAACATTTTGCCCACAACCAATATACCGTTCCCCCTTTCTAACTAGAAAGGACATATCAGGGTATGCAAGTATGCAGAATGCAAGTACACATGCAGTGTATGTGTGATTTTTAAAAGTGGAGGAAAGAGCCCAACAACTCCCATTCATCCTGCACATCACATTCATGCAAAGCAGTTAATAATGTTTAAACATAAAGCGCACCTACAAAACAAAGATGCAAGTGTCAGTATGTGGATGACAAACATAATACAAGATAATATGAATAAATGCATTTTTTGTTTTTGAAAACAATTTTAGAAATTTAGTTTTGAAAATTTAAAGTGAATAGGGTTGAACCAAGTTAATTGAAGACTCTACATGGGTGAAAGGTAAAGAGACATGACTACGGCCTAACCCTCTAAGTGTCCCCAGCGGAGTCGCTAGCTGTTGCGCCAGATTTTTCGCACTCAAGGAATACTCACACAAGCAGGAAAAATGCTGTACTCTCTCGTTAGAACTCACCCTCCTAGAAGAATCAGTGCGACTAGGTTTGAATTGAAAAATTGGTTTGAATAAAGGGCTTTTGAAAAAGATTCGGAGTCGCCGCCTAATTTGATTAAAGTGAGTTAGCTCACCTAAAAACTAAGCATAGTCCGAAAACTACACTTAGGGTTTTTGAAAAACAATTTTGAAAAACATCTCCTTAAGAGAGGGTTTTTAGGAAAACGGGTCGTTTGGCAACCTTTGGAAAATATTTAGCCCTTTTTAGAAAAACAACCCCTTTTGGTCTTTGAAATCAGTGATCCTAGGTTCGGAGGTTGGTAACGTGTAGGGAAGACGCACTAAGCTATCACCCTACCCCGCCCTTTCGCTACCTACATGTCAATCTACCCTAGATTCACCTATGAGAGTCTTCAACTAACTATTAGCCAATCCTATCCACTTTGAAAAACAATGTTTGAAAACTAACATGATCCATGATATGCAAGTGCAAGAAAAGAGACTTGAAAAATAGATTTGAAAAGAGTTTGATTTGATTTGAAAGAGATTTGAAGAGATAGAATTGAAATTGGAAAGTTTGAAAATTTGGAAATAGGAATTTGAAAATAGAAATTTTGAAATTGGAATTTTAGATTTGAAAAGATTTTGAAAACCGCACCCATGAGGGTGGAATTGAAAGTTTGAAAAGTATTGTGACCGCACCTATGAAGGTTGCCTATGTATCCCTTTGGGGGAATCAGGTCAGTCGTAGTTCGGACCGGAGTCCGATTGAAAAGAGATTGATTTGAAGAGAGAGATTGGATAGGAAGAGAGAGATTGAATTGAAAATTGGATTTGATTTGAAATTAGGAGAGGAGATTGGAAATTGAAATTGAGAAGATTGGACTTACTTTGGAAAAATTGATTTTGGAAAGACTTGGTTGTGGAAAGATGGAGGTTTATGAAACCTAGACTTAGGAAAGATAGGAGACCTAGGAAAGACTTGAGATTAAGAAAGATTGGATTGGAATGTTGGATTTGGAAGATTTGAAAAGATTTGGAAACTTGGAATTTAGGAAAGATTTGGATTTGGAAAGTTTCGAATTAGGAAAGTGTTATTTTTTGGAAAGTTTTGAAATGGGAAAGTATTGAATTTAGAAATGTTTTGAGTTTAGGAAAGTTTCATTTTTGAAACGTTTTGAATTAGGAAAGGTTTAGGTTTAAGAAAGTTTCAACTTAGGAAAGTGTTGTTTTAGGAAAGGTTTTGAAATTAGGAAGTTTTGAAAATTGAAAAGTTTCGTTTTCAACCTAGGAAATGTTTGAATTAAGAAAGGGAAAGTTTTGAATTAAGAAAGCTTTGAGTTTAGAAAGTTTTGAATTAAGAAAGCTCCATTTTAAGAAAGGTTTTGAAAAAGGAAAGGTTTTGAAAATAGGAAAGTTTTGGATTTGGAAAGATGTTGAAGTTTTGGAAAGATTTAGAATTTAGAAAGCTTGGAAGTTTAGAAAGATTTAACTTAAGAAAGTTTTGAATTTAGGAAACTTTGGATTTGAAAAGATTTGAAATTTGGAAAGTTTAGGATTTAGAAAGTTTTAGAGTTTAGAAAGATTTAAGATTTTAGAAAGTTTTAGAGTTTTAGAAAATCTTGAAATTAAGAAAGGTTTGAATTTATGAAAGGTTTAAAAGCTTGAATTTAGAAAGTTAAGATTTGGAAAGGGGGTTGAATTAGGAAAGATTTTTATGTTCAAGTTTATGGAAACTTAAGGTTTAGGAAAGTGGAAGTTTAGGAAGGATTTGAATTAAGAAAAAAGTCAGATTAGGAAAGGATTGGATTTTGTTTCTAAAAGGGAAGGTTTGATTTCGTTTCCAAAAACGGAGGATAGGATCTACTTTCCTAAACGGGGAGATTGGATTTGGTTTCCTAAAGCAAAGGTTTGATTTTGTTTCCTAAAGGGAAGATTTGATTTGGCAAGGATTTGGAAAGGGAGGTTTTAGAAACCCTAGATTTGAAAAACCATAGTTTGGGAAAACATGAGGTTTTGGAAACCTAGGTTTGGGGCAAAGTTTGAAAATCATGTGTTTGGAAAGAAAATTAGGGTTTCCTAATTGTGGGCTCTAAGGCTTGATTTGGGTTCTAAGGAAAAGGGATTTTTAGAAAATGCGTTTTTGGAAACGAAAGTTTTCTAGAAGGGAATCCTAGATTTTGGAAAGAAGATCCTAGAGGAGAGTTTCTAGAAAAAAAATTTTGGGAAGAGAGTTTTTGGAAAGAGTTGTGGGGAATGTTTTTAGAAAGTGGATTTTGAAGAAAAGATTTTGGAGAGGAGTTGAAAAAGAGAGTTTTGAAAAACAGATTTTGGGAAGGAGTTTTTGGAAACAATTTTGAAGAGGAGAGTTTTAGGAAAGTATGTTGAAAAAGAAATTTTTAGGAAGAGATTTTTGAAAAGTATGAAAATGTCTCACTTTCCTAAAGCAATTCTAACCATAAGGGGGCCAGAACCACTTTAGGAAAGCGGTTTTGAAAATCAACAAGATTTTGAAAATATGGACCATATTGGTCACTTTAAATGTAACACTCCTAAAGCAACCCTAGCCATGGAAAGGCTAGAATCACCCTAGGATTGTGATTTTGAAAACAAGTTTTTGAAAAAGAGATTTTGATGTAATTTTGAAAACAAGTTTGAAAACGAGTTTGAAAACGAATTTTGGAAGATGCAAGATTATGATATGCACAATGCAATTTGGGGTCGTGAACATACAAGGTTAAGGCTTCACCACATAATCAAGGGGGCCGGACCCACGTGGTCTTTGGTTAGACTAGAAGAAAGCCCCCGACACAGTGACTCTCCAATAGCCCAATCCTACACATGGACTGGGAATCCCCTTGTTTCAAGCATGCAAAGAAAGGGCGGGAAAGAGATGGGGGATTAAAATAGAGAAAACCCAAGTGGGTTAGGAGAGAGAAGAGAGAGGGGGGAAGTGCGAAAATTTAAATAGGGAGCCTACTGTATGTCGTGTTTATTTTGCGCGCCGTGCAGTCTTCAGTCTTCGGTCTTCGTCTTGATCTTCTTCGTCGACCTTCAAGGATTGTCTTCAAGCTTTAGATGGCAGCTCTTCAAGTCTTCAAAGGATGGTTAAAGGCTAGTGTATGAGTGTATGGGGGAGTGTATAAGTGTATAGGGGGCTAGGGCTTGTGTAAAGTGGCTAGGGTTTGGAAAACCTAGGGAGGTTAGGGTTTAGGAGGTGCTCGAGCTCTGTATATCGAAATATAGGATTTTTAGGTTCAGTTTACAAACCCTTTTCACGTTGAATGAGGCTCTGTATTTATAGAGGTTGGACAAACCTGGCGCCTGTTGCAGTGGCGCTAGGGTAAAATTACTCTTGACGCCACTAGGAGTGGCGCTAGGCCAATTCTTGGCTTGGCGCCACTACTAGTGGCACCAGCCACTTAGGAAACTTTATAAGTCGGCAAGCAACGTATCTTTGACTAGATTTGGGCGCCTGTACTAGTGACTACCATGCAACTTTTAGCCTGGCTTCACTAGGAGTGACTCCGGAAAGTCCGGGAATGATTTGGAGGAGCCGGGAATGATCCGGAAGGCCAGAAAGGAGCAGAAACACCTAAAATAGTGTCCTGGAGGTATTTGACTTAAAAAGTGACGACAAAATGTGTCGAAAAGGTTGACTGGGCCTTTAGGGGCAAAACGGTCAATCGGACTAGGAAGCTGCTAGGGCGAACTCGGATTGTCCCGGAAGAAGACTTGGGATTTGGAAACATTATTTAAAATGTTCCCAGAGGTTGCCGGTTTGATTCCCAGAGCCGGAATGGTCGAAAAAGGAGACCGGCCCACCGGGGGCAAAACGGTCATTTTGTACCGGGTTTGCCGGAACTGACTCGGAATGGTCTGGAAAGGTAAAGGAAGGTTGAGAACACTATAAAAAGTATTCTCGGGAAATTACCGGTTTGATACCCAAAGTCGGTGTGGTCGAAGAAGGAGACCGGCCCTCTAGGGGCAAAACGGTTATTTTGTACCGGGTTGGCCGGAACTGACTCAGAATGATCCGAAAAGGTAAAGAAAGGTTGAGAATACTAGAAAAAGTATTCTCGAGACATTACCAGTTTGATACGCAGAGCCGGTGTGGTTCCCGGGGCATTCGGATGCTTAGGGGCAAAATGGTCATCTTGACCGGAAAGTCTCGGAAAAGGTCCTAAGGGCAGTCTGGTCATTTTTCACCGAAGTGAGCTAACAAACACGGGTGTTGACCTGGGTTTTAAGTGTTTCCTCCACTCTAACGGCGGTCGCCGTGACATAGGGATTTGTTGCCAATTCCCTATATCGACTTATTTGTGAGTATTTCCGCTACTCTAACGGTTTTGTGAGTATTTCCGGTACTCCAACGGTTTTGTGAGTATTTCCATTACTCTAACGGTTTTGTGAGTATTTCCACTGCTCTAACGGTTTTGTGAGTATTTCCGCTACTTTAACGGTTTTGTGAGTATTTTCGCTACTCCAACGGTTTTGTGAGTATTTCCATTACTCCAACGGTTTTGTGAGTATTTCCGCTACTCTAACGGTTTTGTGAGTCTTTCCGCTACTTTAACGGTTTTGTGAGTATTTCCGCTACTCGGACGGGGTTGATGATTTGTGAGTATTTCCGCTACTCGGACGGGGTTGATAATTTGTGATTAGTTTTGCTACTTGGACTGTCTCGAGGAATAAACTGTCTCGAGAGTGGGACTGGAAGGGGTCTTACCGTCTCTGAAGAGACGTGCCTGGATTGGAACCGTCTCGAGGAATAAACTGTCTCGAGAGTGGGATTGGAAAGGGGTCTTACCGTCTCTGAAGAGACGTGCCTGTATTAGAACCGTCTCGAGGAATAAACTGTCTCGAGAGTTGGATTGGAAAGGGGTCTTACCGTCTCCGAGGAGACGTGCCTGGATTGGAACCGTCTCGAGGAATAAACTGTCTCGAGAGTGGGATTGGAAAGGGGTCTTACCGTCTCCGAGGAGACGTGCCTGGATTGGAACCGTCTCGAGGAATAAACTGTCTTGAGAGTGGGATTGGAAAGGGGTCTTACCGTCTCCGAAGAGACATACCTGGATTGGAACCGTCTCGAGAAATAAACTGTCTCGAGAGTGGGATTGGAAAGGGGACTTATCGTCTCCGAAGAGACGTGCCTGGATTGGAACCGTCACGAGGAATAAACTGTCTCGAGAGTGGGATTGGAAAGGGGACTTATCATCTCCGAAGAGCTGTGCCTGGATTGGAA
Organism: Euryodendron excelsum; assembly: GCA_033060915.1. Taxonomy (NCBI): domain Eukaryota; kingdom Viridiplantae; phylum Streptophyta; class Magnoliopsida; order Ericales; family Pentaphylacaceae; genus Euryodendron; species Euryodendron excelsum. Next base: position 20,750,277 of record CM065399.1, read on the forward strand.
CCGTCTCGAGGAATAAACTGTCTCGAGAGTGGGATTGGAAAGATTTTGGAATGGACAATGCCCCTAAGGGCATTTTGGTCATTTTGCCTCTATTTGGGCCTGACAGGCCCACGAAGCGATGGAAAGACGGAATTTGGACCTAGAGAATTGGTTTCGATTGGAATATGCCTACAATGACTTGAAAACAAGTCTGGACGGAGTGTAGACTGTCGAGCGGTCAAAAATGGGGTGCTTACAGTATGCAGCCTCCATTGGCTGATGGTGATGATAGTGGTGATGATTATGAGGTGTAGAGTTTAGATACTAGATCATTTTGCATGTACATTTCATATCATGTGTTTAAAACTCTTTTGATTATTAGTGGATGTTTTTCTAATTGTCTCTTACTGCCTCTACTTGTTTTGTTGTTATGGATGATATCTCAGATACAATTTTCTATACTTTAACCCTTATTGTGCTTTATTGATCAATCTTAGGTGTTGGTTCATATTGACTATCTTTCCACCACTTGAGTTCTTTGATACATGTTTGAGTATCATATGATTTGGGTATCATAGTTTGTATCTTTAACATAATTATCCATGTTGTCACTACTTAGTATTATTGATGATGGATGTGTTAAGGAGGATTTTTATAAAACCATAGCAATATTCATGTCAATGCGATTCTTGAATTGAGGATAATTAGAGTATGCATTAGACTAAACTTGAGGTTAATTGTTGAATTACCTTCTTATTATGATGCATTGTAAGTTTTTTTTCATAAAAAGCATTACAAGATGGAGATTACATCATTATGCACTATTATGCTGTGTGACATTTTGTGTTGATTATTTTGTGCACTTATTATCCTTAAAGAGTGGAGATTGTATCTTATGAGCTTTAGAGCTAACTTTTCACTTTTCGGAGTGGATTTACATTTAGTCGAGGATATTTTATTCACCGTCCATTCAATAGCTTCATTACATTTTGGTTTTATTCATAAGTTAGGTAATGATTAAAGTTATTGACAGTTATACTCTCTTGAATTTCAAACTTGGTATATTTCGAATATGTTGATAGGCCATTATATTCTTCTTGGATTCATAATTTCTAAAGTTTTCTCTTGAACCATTTGTATATCATCTTTGGTAAAGCCATCATTGTTGAAATACTTCCTATGAAAAGAGATGTGATCTTTGTGTTAGTGAAGAGCTTGGAACGAAAGAAGATGATGTATTTGTGATGTGATGAAAAAAAAAGAGAAAAAAATATTGTTGAAAAGAAATAGCAAGTGAAAAAAAAGAAAAAAAAAAGAAGTAAAAAGAAAATAAAAGTATTGTCATGTGAATTGGAAAGTGGAAGTATGTATTTATTGATCATTACATGCCTTGATCACACATGTTTTGAGTATTTTACCATTTCTCTCTCCATACATCTTTTTTCTTCATACAAAAGACCTTAATTACTCCAAACGTATACATGAGTTGAAAATTCTTTTGAGTATAAGTCATCTATGTCAATTACTTGATTATCACTTTAACTATGAATATTCTTTCATGGAGCTATGCCAAGTCGTATACACTTATATTTTTGTGATTTTTGCTATTGGATTGTTCTTATTGCATGCCTTATACATTTACTCTTATGATGAGCTTTTCATTGACAGACCCATGTGTTCATATTCTTGTGAGTGTATGCCTGGTAAGGCTTGAATCAAAGCATGAAGGATGTGGGTGCATGAGATTAATACATTCAAGTTATATTACATTGATAGTACGTTTTACAGTGAATCTTTCTTATAAGTTTTTATGCCTTAGCCTTGCATGATTCATAATTTAGGGTAAATTAAGAATTATTTTGAGTAAGCCATTGCATACTTTGATTATTTTTCTTATCATCAGTTGACCTGGATAAATGTTTATGGGTAGCATCACTGGAAGCCCTCACGAGACATCACTCGTCCACTAGGGATAACAGAGGGGTTGAAAATCTTGGTGCATATGCTAACTACACTTGTGACTTCCACAAAAGTAGATATATCTTTTAGTTGTTAGTGTTTTGCTAGGGACTAGTAAAGAGCTAGTTAGGGGGTGTGATTGTACTCAAAAAGTACAATCTACATGCCTTAATTAGTGATTTATTAGACCTAGAATAGGATAACTTATATAGTTTTAGTTTTAAATTGTTACTAACTTAGAGAGTTTTATTGTAACTAGGAATCCATAATTAAAAAGGACGAATTTGAGCGAAATTGAAAAGATCGTTCAAACAGTGGTATAGAGCATTCGAACTCTAAAAATGACTACATTAGCATGACATTATATGTTTGAACGATGGTGTTTAGCATTCAAACAGTTTGGTTAAGCATTCGAACGGTGCGTCAAATGGTCCTAGGCATTAAAAACTTCTACATCTACTTTTTACCGTCTAAATCAAGTCTTATGCTCATTAAAAGATTTTGCAACCTAATTTTAGCATCTGAAGTGCATTTGAAGTTTGTTCGAACAAGCGTTCTAACGGTGGTGTTTGGTGTTCGAACAGTGTGGCAAATTCTGCAAATTTTCAAAGCCTATAAAAGCATAGATTGTAGTTTGTTTTAGGGTTGTTAGTTTTCTGAGTTTTAGAGTTTTAGATAGCAGTTTTTTAGAGCTTTTCCATAGTTTTGCTTCTAGTTCTCAATTCCTGTGATCAGAATTTAGTTTTTAATACATTTTTTAATATATATTTGCGTATCTATTATGTCTATGAGTAGCTAAATCCTCTATTGGGATTAATTGTGAAAATCAATTGAAGATCTTGAATAATCAATGGAGGTAAACTAGTTTTCAATGTTTAAATTTTCCTCTTCTTAATTCTTTGAGATCAAAACTCTAAATATTTATGAAAATCTAGATATTTGACTATGCTTGGTAATGTTTATACACAAACCCTAGTTTGGTATATTTATTGCACAAGTCAATGGTATGCATCTTTGATTCTAAACTTGATTTAATCTAGATTTTCATTAACGAAGAATAAGTGTTTTTATCATTAAATCTTTCAAATCACAGACTTACGATGCAGTCGATGATTTCAGTTATAAAAAACCTCTGTTGGAATTCCTAGTGAAGTAATTGATTGGATCAATTGATCTCGAGAATTTTTCCTTATTCACTTAAAACATCTTTCATAGTTTAGTTTAGCATAAACAAACCATCTTCAAAGAATAGATTTTTATTGTCTTTTTAGAAGTAATTTTTTTGTTTTGCATAAATTGAGAGGAGTGATATACCCTTTTCATTATCTTGTCAATAGTCCCTGTGGATCGACCTTGGACTTCACCGGGTTATATTGCTTCGCCATCCTACTTTTGGGATTACATTTGGTGCAGTCCAAGGACACCATTTGGTGCAAGTCAGCATACATAATTGAGCCAAGATGATACTGGAGGATGTCAGTTAAGATTGGCTTAAAGTAGTTGTAAGCACCCCATTTTTGACCGCTCGGCAGTCTACACTCCGTCCAGACTTTTTTTCAAGTCATTGTGGGCATATTCCAATCGAAACCAATTCTCTAGGTCCAAATTCCTTCTCTCCATCGTTTCACGGGCCTGTCAGGCCCAAATAGAGGCAAAATAACCAAAATGTCCTTAGGGGCATTGTCCTTTCCAAAATCTTTTCAATCCCACTCTCGAGACAGTTTATTCCTTGAGACGGTTCCAATCCAGGCACGTCTCCTCGGAGACGATAAGACCCCTTTCCAATCCCACTCTCGAGACAGTTTATTCCTTGAGACGGTTCCAATCCAAGCGCGTCTCCTCGGAGACGGTAAGACCCCTTCCAATCCCACTCTCGAGACAGTTTATTCCTCGAGACGGTCTGAATAGCAAAACTACTCACAAAACTGTTAGAGTAGCGGAAATACTCACAAATCATCAACCCCGTCCGAGTAGCAGAAATACTCACAAATCATCAACCCCGTCCGAGTAGCGGAAATACTCACACCGTTAGAGTGGCAGAAACACTCAAAACCCAGGCCAACACCAGTGTCTGTTAGCCCACTTTGGTGAAAAAATGTCCAAATTGTCCTGTGGACATTTTCTGAGACTTTCCGGTTAAGATGACCATTTTGCCCCTAAGCATCCGAACGCCTCGGGAACCACACCAGCTCTAGGTATCAAACCGGTAATGTCCCGAGAATACTTTTTATAGTGTTCTCAACCTTCCTTTACCTTTTCGGATCATTCCGAGTTAGTTCCGGCCAACCCGACACAAAATGACCGTTTTGCCCCTAGAGGGTCGGTCTCCTTTTTCGACCACACCAGCTCTGGGTATCAAACCGGTAACCTCCTGAGACTACTTTTTATAGTAATCTCAACTCCCCTTTACCTTTCCGGATCATTCTGAGTCAGTCCCGGCAAACCCGATACAAAATGACTGTTTTGCCCCTGGTGGGCTGGTCTCCTTTTCCAACCACGCCGGCTCTGGGAATCAAACCGGCAACCTCTGGGAACATTCTAAATAATGTTTCCAGATCCCAAGTCTTCTCCTGGGACAGTCCGAGTTTGTCCCGGCGGTTTCCCGGTCCGATTGACTGTTTTGCCCCTAAGGGCCCGGTCAACCTTTCCGACCCATTTTGTCCTCGCTTTTCAAGTCAAATACCTCCAGGACACTATTTTAAGTGTCCCTGCTCCTTTCTAACCTTCCGGGTCATTCCCGGCTCCCTCAAATCATTCCCAGACTTTCCGAAGTCACTCCTAGTGAAGCTAGGCTAAAAATTGCATTGTAGTCACTAGTACAGACGCTCAAATCTAGTCAAAGATACGTTGCTTGCCGACTTATAAAGTTTCCTAACTGGCTGGCGCCACTAGTAGTGGCGCCAAGCCAAGAATTGGCCTGGCGCCACTCCTAGTGGCGCCAAGAGAAAGTTTGCCCTGGCGCCACTGCAACAGGCGCTAGGTTTGTCCAACTTCTATAAATACAGAGCCTCATTCAACGTGAGAGGGGTCTGAAAACTAAACCTAAAAATCCTATATTTTGATATACAGAGCTCGAGCACCTCCTAAACCCTAGCCTCCCTAGGTTTTCCAATCCCTAGCCCCTTATACACTTATACACTCCCCCATACACTCATACACTAGCCTTCAACCATCCTTTGAAGACTTGAAGAGCTGCCATCTAAAGCTTGAAGACAATCCTTGAAGGTCGAAGAAGAAGATCAAGATGAAGACCGAAGATTGAAGACTGCACGTCAAGCAAAATAAACAAGACATGCGGTAGGCTCCCTATTTAAATTTTCGCACTTCGCCCCTTCTCTCTTCTCCCTCCTAACCCACTTGGGTTTTCTCTATTTTAATCCCCCATCTCTTTCCCGCCCTTTCTTTGCATGCTTGAAACATGGGGATTCCCGGTCCATGTGTAGGATTGGGCTATTGGAGAGTCACCGTGTCGGGGGCTTTCTTCTAGTCTAACCAAAGACCACGTGGGTCCGGCCCCCTTGATTATGTGGTGAAGCCTTAACCTTGTATGTTCACGACCCCAAATTGCATTGTGCATATCATAGTCTTGCATCTTCCAAAAACCGTTTTCAAAGTTGTTTTTCAAATTGTTTTCAGACTTGTTTTTAAAATTGCATCAAAATCTCTTTTTCAAAAACTTGTTTTCAAAACCATAATTCTAGGGTGATTCTAGCTTTTTCATGGCTAGGGTTGCTTTAGGAAGTGTTACATTAAAAGTGACCTTTTTGGTCTATATTTTCAAATCTTATTATTTTTCAAAACCACTTTCTTAAAGTGGTTCTAGCCCTCTTATGGCTAGAATCGCTTTAGGAAAGTGAGACGTTTTCATACTTTCCAAAACTCTCTCTCTTCAAAAATCCCTTCCTAAAAATCTCTTTTTCAACATACTTTCCTAAAACTCTCCTCTCCAAAATTGTTTTCAAAAACTCCCTCCAAAAATATATTTTTCAAAGCTTTCTTTTTCAACTCCTTTCTAAAAACTCTTTCTCCTCAAAATTCACTTTCTAAAACACTCCCTAGATTCACCTTCCTAAAAACTCCCTCCAAAAATCTTTCTAAAAACTCTCTTTCTAAAATTTTCCTTCTAGAAACTCTCCTCTAGGATTTTCCTTCCAAAATCTTCGTTTCCAAAAACACACTTTCCAAAAATTCCTCTTTTTTAAAATCTCTTTCCAAAAACTCTCTTCAAATTTATTTTCCAAAAACTCTACCTTCCAGAAACTCCTCCCTAGGATTCCCTTCTAGAAAACTTTCGTTTCCAAAAACGCACTTTCCAAAAACTCTTTCCTTAGAGCCCAAGTCAAGCCCTAGAACCCGCAATTAGGAAACCCTAATTTTCTTCCCAAAAACATGGTTTTCAAACTTTACCCCAAGCCTTGGTTTCCAAAACCTCTTGTTTTCTACATCAAAACTATACATGTTTCCAAAACCAATTTTCTACGTTAAAATTCTACACTTTCAAAACTAGGGTTTCTAGAATCTCCCTTTCCAAATCCTTGCCAAATCCTATCTTCCCTTTAGGAAACCAAATCAAATCTCCCGTTTAGGAAACTAGATCCCGTCCTCCGTTTTTGGAAACGAAATCAAACCTTTCCTTTTAGAAACAAAATCCAATCCTTTCCTAATTCGACTTTTTATCCTTCCTAAACTTCCACTTTCCTAAACCCTAAGTTTCCAAAAACTTGAACATAAAAATCTTTCCTAATTCAACCCGCTTTCCAAATCTTAACTTTCCAAATTCAAGCTTTTAAACCTTTCCTAAATTCAAACCTTTCTTAATTTCAAGATTTTCTAAAACTCTAAAACTTTCTAAAATCTTAAATCTTTCTAAACTCTAAAACTTTCTAAATCCTAAACTTTCCAAATTTCAAATCTTTTCAAATCCAAAGTTTCCTAAATTCAAAACTTTCTTAAGTTAAATCTTTCTAAACTTCCAAACTTTCTAAATTCTAAATCTTTCCAAAACTTCAACATCTTTCCAAATCCAAAACTTTCCTATTTTCAAAACTTCCTTATTTTCAAAACCTTTCCTTTTTTAAAACCTTTCTTAAAATGGAGCTTTCTTAATTCAAAACTTTCTAAACTCAAAGCTTTCTTAATTCAAAACTTTCCCTTTTCTTAATTCAAACATTTCCTAAGTTGAAAACTTCCCTTTTTCAAACCTTTCCAAAAACAAAACTTTTCAATTTTCAAAACTTTCCTAAGTCGAAAATTTTCCTAATTTAAAACTCTCCAAAAGTGAAACTTTCCTAATTCCAAAACTTTTGAAAAATGAAAACTTTCCTAAAATGACACTTTCCTAAAACAAAACTTTCTTAAATTGGACTTTTCCTAATTCAAACATTTCCTAAATCCAATCTTCCCTAATTTCCTAAACCTTCCGAGTCAAGTCAAATATTTTCTAAGTCTCTTCTCTTTCCTAAGCTTAGGTTTCTTAAACCTCCATCTTTCCAAAACAAGTCTAAATCTCTCTTCCAAATTTTATTTGTTCAAATCAAAATTCAATCTTTTCAAATTTCAAAATTCTAAATTCCAATTTTCAATCCTCTATTCAAAGTTCAATCTCTCAATTTTCCAATTCAATTTTCAATTCAATCTCTTTCTTCTAATCAAACATTCTATTTTCAATCGGACTCTTGTCCGAACTACAACTGACCTGATTCCCCCAAAAGGATACGTAGGCAACCTTCATAGGTGCGGTCACAACACTTTTCAAACTTTCAATTCCACCCTCATGGGTGCGGTTTCCAAAATCTTTCCAAATCTCAAAGTCCAATCTATTTTCAAAATTTCAATTTCAAAATCTCTATTTTCAAATTTCTATTTCCAAATTTTCAAACTTTCCAATTTCAATTCCATCTCTTCAAATTTATTTTCAAATCAAATTCTTTCTAAATTTATTTCCAAATCTATTTTTCAATTCTCCTAACTTGCACTTGCATATCATGCATCATGTTAGTTTCTTTTCAAACATTGTTTTTCAAAGTGGATAGGATTGGCCATTAGTTAGTTAAAGACTCTCATAGGTAAATTTAGGGTAGATTGACATGTAGGTACCGAAAGGGCGGGGTAGGGTGATGGCTTAGTGCGTCTTTCCTACACGTAACCAACCTCCAAACTTAGAATCACTGTTTTCAAAGACCAAACGGAGTTATTTTTCAAAAAGGGCTAAATATTTTTCAAAGGTTGCCAAACAACCTGTTTTTCTTAAAAACCCTCTCTTGAGGTGATCTTTTCAAAATCGTTTTCCAAAAACTCTAAGTGTAGTTTTCGGATTATGCTTAGTTTTTAGGTGACCTAACTCACCTTAATTAAGTTAGGTGGCGACTCCGAATCTTTTTCAAAAGCCCTTTATTCAAACCAATTTTTCAATTCAAACCTAGTCGCACTCATTCTTCTAGGAGGGTGAGTTCTCATGAGAGAGTACAGCATTTTTCCCGCTTTGGTGAGTATTCCTTGAGTGTGAAAAATCTGGGCGCGACAGTAGTGAGCCAAATTGTCAAAATAAAAGGGCTGTCCAGTTTCTAAAAATAAAGCGCAGACCCTATTTTTCAGTCGACTTTACATTGAAATCTGAATCTATTGGAAGTGAATTAGCATGCAAATCTTATATAGATAGAAAGGTCTATGAATCTACTTTCCAACAAAAAAAAAATGGTGGATGATTTGTTGTCCTGTAAAGAGATATGGTTCTTTTTCTAAAGGGTGTCAAAGCCACTACAGAATAAAAAAAAATCAACAACCCTTTACAATTATGTGAGATTTGGTCTAGCCACCTTCTTTTGATTTTCATTCCACTTGATGTGTATTTTTTGGAGTTTAGTTAAGAGTATTTTCAACTTTTTTATCCTCTAATTAGATTGTATTAGCTTAGTTAAGATTTGTTATCTTTAGTTAGATTGTGACGAAGTCATCATATATGTGCTACTAGAGTGTGTTTGTCAAGGAGAATGAGTAGTAATGTAAAAGTAGTGTGTATTTATATGCTTATTTGATATGTAATGAAAAGTTGGTTTTGAGTATTGAATGAAAATTAAGCCTTTGGCTTTTGAAGAAGGAGTTTTTCTTGTTTGCACTTATCCCTTGGTGGATTTTCATAGGGTGGTGAGTGTTATCCTTTGCTCTTATCTCTTTTGTTGGACTTCCAATTGAGTGGCGAGCTTGTTACCTGACTGTTCACTTATGTTACCTTTTGTTTTCTTCATTTTTCGGCATTAGATTTGGTAACAGAGCATTTGGTTCATGATGGTTGGTTGTCATCGTCGTTTCCTAACGTCAAAGCAGCCCCAGTTCATGAACGAGACTTACGAGACATTGAGATAGAAGATTTACAGAGACAAGTGCAACAACTCTAGTAGTGTTTACAATGTTATGAGCCTTTGGAACATAGCGATTCACTGTATGATTCAAAACAAGAATCACCCAATTAAAAGGAGGAGGTGAACCCCTTCCATGGCACTCCTAATCATACGTTGTAAGCACCCCATTTTTGCCCGCTTGGCAATCTTTGACCTGACCAAACTCACATTCAAATTGACATAGACACATTCAAGTCGAAACTAGTTTTCCAAACATAATCCAGTTAATCAATTACTTCGGAGGCCTGCCGGGCCCAATACGAGGCAAAATGACTAAAATGCCCTTGGGACATTGCACGGCCCAATTCCAGCTAGCACATCTTCCTAAAGACGGTAAGTCCCTCTTTCAACCACAATTCCAATTCCAATTCTAGTCCAAACCAATCAAACTCAATCAGGCACGTCGTCCGAGAAAGTTGATCCCTCAGACGATAAGTCCATCAAGTCTAACACGTTCACCAAGAAAACTCCTCCGAACGATAAGTTCCTTCAAACCTCCTGAATCATTCAAACCTCTTAACACTTTCTTAAGGGTTCCCATCCATTCTCAGTCACGTTTGGTTACTTAAAACCTCCTGAATCATTCTTGGACTTTCCGGAGTCACTCTTAGTGGAGCCAAGCCAAAAATGCATGGTTGTAACTAGGACATGAGCCCAAATGTTTTGCCATGCATCCCAAGGGTTGAAAGATACATTTCTTGCTGCCTTCAAACTTTCCTAAGTGGCTGGCGCCACTACAACGAGCGCCAAGGTTGTTTTGATTGCCTATAAATACAGACCCTCCCCTGCATAAAAAAGGTCCACAAATTCAATTCAGAAACTCTGTCTCTCTAAAAATAGAGCTCGAAGTCTCTCCAAACCCTAATTCTCTTAAGCCTTTCCAAGCCTTAATCTCCATACACTCGAACCCTAGCTTCTATACACCCTATATACTCAAACACAAGCCTTTAAATAGCCATTGAAGACTCAAGTGTTGCAACTTCAAAGCTCTCAAAGTTCAAGTCAAGTAAAGCAAACCAAGCCATCAAAGTAAGAAGAATACGAGGTTGGTTTTCTATTTACTTTTATGTAATTCCCCCTCTTTCTTCTCCCCCCTAATTCAATTGGGTTTTCTTATATTTTAATCCCCATCTTCTACCTCCTTTTCTTACATGCTTGAAACAAAGAACTCCCTGATTCATGCTTAGGAAGGACTGTTGAAGGTCACCGTGCTTGGAGCTTTCTTCTAGTTCAACCTTTGATGGTGTGGATTTGGCCCCCTTGATTATGTGGGGAAACATAACCTTGTATGTTCACGACCCTATTGCATTGTGCATGTCATATTCATACATCCTTTCAAAATTGCTTTCAAAGTTGTTTTCAAACTTGCATCAAAGTTCTCTTTCAAAACTCGCATTCAAAAACTTTTTTTTTTTCTTCAAACTTGTTTTCAAAATTACACTTCTAGGATGATTCTAGTCATTCTATGGTTAGGGTTGTTTTAGGAAAGTGTTACATTCAATGTGACTATCAAGGTCCAAATTTTGGGTATAAACCCTAAATTATTTATTTATTTTTTTATCAAAACAACAATCTTAAGATGATTCTAGCCATTCCATGGTTAGGATTGTTTTAGGAAAGTGTTATATTTAATGTGATCATTGTGGTCCATATTTCAAACCCTTTTTATTTTTAAAATCACAACCCTAAAATGGTTCTAATCTTTTCATGATTAGAATCGTTTTAGGAAAGTGAGATATTGAGGAGACTTGTAAAAGTCCATATTCAAACTTCTTTCCAAATAGTTTTGCAAAATCTATTTCCTGAAAACTCTTTTCAAATATCTACATTTCAAAAACTCTTTGTCTTGATGTCCAAGTTAAGCCCTAGAATCCATGGTTAGGAAACCCTAATTCCTTTCTTAAAATCATGATTTTCTATTTTCTACATCAAATCATATATTTCCAAAACCTCTTTTCCACCAAATCATAGATTTCCAAATGCAAGATTTTGAAAACTCAACCTTTCAATTCTATGTCAAATCAAATCTTCCAAGTTAGGAAACCAAATTAAATCCTCCAATTTTCAAAACAAAATCAAATTATCTATTTTTCGGAAATAAGATCCAATCTTCAACTTTAGGAAATAAAGATCAAATCTTTCCTAATTTTAAACTTTCAAACTTTTCCTAATTTTAAACTTTCAAGTTTTTCCTAATTTCAAGCTTTCATATCTTTCTTAAATTCAAACTTCCAAATCTTTCCAAAGTTCAAATATTTCTAAATTCAAAACTTTCTAAATTCAAATATTTTCAAAATCAATACTTTCCTAAAATGAAGCTTTCCTAAAATGGAACTTTCTTAATTTAAAACTTTCCTAATTCAAATCTTTCCAAAATCTAATTTTCCTAAACCCTAACTTTCCAAATTCTTTCAAATCAAATGTTTCTACATCAAGTTAAATCTTTACAAGTTTTTTCTAAATTAAGTGTTCTTAAAATCAAATCAAACCGCTTCCAGTCTTTTCTGAATCCCATCTTTCCTAATTTTAAGTTTCCTAAAATCAAACTTTTCAAGTTTAAATTAAACATTCCTATTTCAAGTACGTGCTTCAACCCTAGGTTACCTAAACCCTAGGAGGTCTAAACCGTAGTTCAACCCTAACCCTAAAGTTAGGAAGTTTCAACTTTTTTTAAAGACTTCTTTAAAACTCATTTTTAAACCAAGATGAGTTTCAAACTTCAATCTAAGTCAAGATGTTTTCAAAGTTCAACTCAATCTTTTCCAAATCAAGTCCAAGTTCTCCTTCAAAGTTCAATCTTTTCAAATGAAAATCAATTTCAAATTTTCTATTCAAAGTTATAATCAAACCTTTTTCAAATTAAACATTTTCAAGTTAAACTTTTCAAAAATCTCAAAGTGTCTATTTTCAATAGGACCCCAAGTTCGAACAAGGACTGACCTAATTTTCAACAAAGGGATACATAGGCAACCTTCATGGGTGCGGCCGCAACCCTCATGGGTGTGGCCGCAACCTTTTTCAAGTTTCCAATCCCTACGATCTCTTTCAAACTTTAAATCTTTTCTTCAAATTTATTTTCAAAAATCAAAATTTTTTTCTTGCACTTACATGTCTTGCATTATATTAAACCTTTATTCAAAATTCTTTTCAAAATGGATATAATTGGATATTTGTTAATCACAGATTCTAATTGAGTACACTTTGGGTGAATAGACATGTAGGAACTGCAAGGGCAGGATAGAGTGATAGCCTAATGCATCTCCCCTATACGTAACCAACCTCCAAACCTAGAATCACTATTTTTTAAAGACCAAAAAAGGAGTTATTTTTAAAAAAGGGCTTAAATCTTTTCAAAAGTTACCAAACAACCTATTTTCTTAAAAACCCTCTCTTGAGGAAGTTTTCAAAACCTTTTCAAAACTCTAATATTAGTCTTAGGACTTTCCTTAGTTTTAGGTGATCTAACTCACCTTAACCAAGTTAGGTGGTGACTCCAAATATTTTTCAAATGCCCTTAATCAAATCAATTTTCAATTCAAACCTAGTCGCACTCGTCCTTTTAAGATGATGAGTTCTAGCAAGATAGTACTGTGTTTTTCTCACTTGTGTGTTTTCTCGAGTGCAAAAAATCAAGGTATGACTAGTGTCAAGTGAAGAGGCTTCCCTGAGATGTCGTGTCTAAAGAAACCATGATTTTCAATGAGATTATGGTGTCAAAGTTGACATTCCAGAATTTAAAGAAAGATTGCATCCAGAGGAGTTCATAGATTGGCTTCACTTTGTTGAAAGGGTCTTTGATTACCAAGAGGTTGCAAAAGAATGAAAGGTGAAGTTAGTTGCTATAAAATTAAAGAAACATGCTTCAATTTGGTGGGAGAACCTCAAGAAGCAGCGTGCAAGAGAAGGAAAGTCTTGCATTGTCATGTGGGACAAGTTGAAGAAAGAGCTAAGGAAGAAATTCTTACCTGAAAATTATCGTTAAGATGCCTTCCTCAAGTTCCATAATTTCACACAAAAGGAGTAGTCTGTGGAAGAATATACAGCTGAATTTTACCATCTTATGATGCGTTATGAAGTGTTTGAATTGGAGGAATGAACTATAACACGTTATCTTAGAGGACTTGGGTCTAAAATTGCTAATGTTATTTAGTTGCGACCTTATTGGAGTTATAATGATGTTTTTAAGCTTGCAATCAAGGTAGAAAAACAACTCAAAGAAGCATGTGGGAACAACTCTCGGCCTTGGAACAAAGATGGGTTTTCTAAAGGAAATGCCTCAACTACCAAGCCTTTTTCATCACACAAAGCAACCCATTCAAAGTCATTGCCAAAGCAAGATGGAGCAGTGAGTTCAGGCCATCCTAAAGCCTTCGATCCTAGCAATCGTCAATGTTTCAAGTGTCAAGGATTATGCCGCATCACCTCCAATTGCCCAAACCACAAGATAGTCTCTCTTGTGGAAGAGTACATTGTAGAGGAGTCCGAGAAAGATGATGCATCAACCGATGGAAAGCAAGAAGAAGATGGAGACATCACTTATGGAGATCAAGGAGAGAGCCTAGTTGTTAGAAGAATTCTAAATGCAGCCCATGTAGATCAAGAAAGTTGGCTCTACAACAGTATTTTTCACACATGATGTACTTCCCATGGCAAACTCTATAACGTCATCATTGATGAGGGGGAGTTATTATAATATGGTGGCCGCAACAATGGTGGAGAAGTTGCATCTCAATACAATGAAGCATCCACACCCTTACAAAATTTCATGGCTTTGCAAGGGAAATGAGGTAAAAAGTAACCAAAAGGTGTCAAGTTACTTTTTCCATTGGCAATAACTACAAAGATGAAATTTGGTGTAACGTTGTCCCCATGGATGCTGGTCATTTGCTTTTGGTCGTCCTTGGCAATATGATAGGAGGGTTATTCATGATGGGTACAAAAACACTTACTGTTTTGAGAAGGATGGAGTAAAAGTCATATGAGGTCCTTCCAAGCTAGTGGGCACTCCTAAACCGTCAAAAGGGGAGGAAAGTAATTTGTTCTCTAAATCCCAATTTGATAAATCTTTGGAAGAGGCTAATGAGGCTTATGCTCTTGTGGTGATGGAAGGAAATGAAAAACACATAAAAGTGCATTCCATTTTGTAGTCACTTCTTAAAGAATTTTGTAACGTTATTCCAGAAAAGATCTTACCCAGCCTTCCCCCCATGAGAGACGTACAACATTGCATCGATTTCATTCCCGGAGCCTTCCTTCCAAACAAGGCAGCTTATAGGATGAATCCAAAAAAACACGAGGAGTTACAAAGGCAAGTTGAATAACTCATAAATAAAGGCCTATTGAGGGAAAGCATGAATCTATGCGCTGTCCTTGCTCTTCTTGTGCCAAAAAAAAGATGGTTCTTGGCATATGTGTATTGATAGTATAGTGGTGAATAAGATCACAATCAAATACCACTTTCCTATTCCATGCCTTGATGATCTTCTGACCAACTCCATGATGCTTCTATCTTCTCTAAGATTGATCTACAGAGTGGATATCATCAAATCTGAACGACACCTGTGATGAATGGAAAACTACTTTCAAGACAAGAGATGGTCTTTATGAGTGGATGGTTATGCATTTTAGGTTATCTAATGCTCCTAGTACTTTTATACCCTTTATGAATCATACGTTTAAACATTTCATTGGAAAGTTTGTTATTGTTTATTTTGATGATATTCTAGTGTACAGCAAGGGTGAAGAACAACACTCGGAGCATCTTCAACAATTGTTCACGACACTAAGGGAGAAAAAATTGTATGCCAACTTAAAGAAATGCCACTTCTTTACAAATAGCCTTGTGTTCTTAGGCTATGTCATATCCGATGAGGGCATTCAAGTGGATCCTAGCAAGGTGAAAACAATTATCAGCTGGCCCATTCTAAAGTCAGTTCATGATATTCGAAGTTTTCATGGTCTTACTTTATTTTATCATCACTTCATCAAAGGGTTCAACACTCTTGTTGCTCCTATCACCGAGTGCTTGAAAGGAGGCACATTCAAATGGTCGGAAGAGGCACAAAGAGCTTTGAAATCATTAAGAAGATGGTTACGGAGGCTCCTATCCTAACATTACTAGATTTTAACAATGTGTTCGAGGTACATTGTAATGCTTGAAATGTGGGAATTGGTGCTGTGCTAAGTCAAGAAGGTAAGCCTATTGCTTTCTTTAGTGAAAAGTCGAATGGAAGTCGAAGGAAATACTCTACCTTTGATAAAGAGTTTTATGCTATTATTTGAGCTTCGGATCATTGTAGCCATTATCCCATATCCAAAGAGTTTATTCTTATTTCAGATGTTGAAGTATATAAATGGCTAACATAAGCTCAATAATCGGCATGCTAAATGGATCGAGTTTTTACAAGCTTACACTTTCTATATCAAGCACAAATCTGGAAAGCAAAATCAAGTGGCTGATACATTGAGTCGAAGACACTCCTTATTGTCTACAATTCAAGTGGATGTCTTTGGCTTTTAAGTTATAAAGGAGTTGTACAAAAATGATCCTTACTTTGCCAAAATTTGGGAGGAATGTTTGAAAGATCCCTTTAACCATTTTTTTATTGCAAGATGGTTTTTATTTTAGGAAGAATTAGCTATGCATCCCAAAGGTTCTCTTAGGGAAGCTATTATCAAAGAAGCTTATGGAGGAGGACTTGCTAGCCACTTTGGGAGGGATAAGATACTCTCTCTTGTGTAAGAAAATTTCTATTGGCCTAGAATGGATCATGACATTGCCCGGCATGTGGAGCGTTACAGAATTTGTCAACCAGCCAAAGGTCACTCTCAAAATACCAGACTATATACTCCATTGCCAGTTCCCATGGCTCCTTAGGAAGATGTGAGCTTAGAATTTGTGGTGGGATTGCCTCGCACTCAAAGAAACAAGGACACTATTATGGTCGTCGTTGAACGATTCTCCAAAATGGCGTGCTTCTCATATTGCTGATCTCTATTTTCAAGAGATTGTAAAGCCCCATGGTATTCCAAAAACAATGACCTCTGATCGTGATTCGAAGTTTATGAGTGATTTTTGGCGCACACTTTGGCGTAAGCTTGGAACCACTCTTCAATTTAGCTCTTCTCATCACCCACAAATGGATGGGCAAATTGAAGTTGTCAATTAGAGTTTGGGAAACCTTTTGAGAAGTTTAGTTCGCTGAAACATTCGCAATGGGACCATACTCTAGAGCAAGCTGAATTTGCATATAATCAGTCCACGAGCAAAACCATTAGAACTAGTCCATTCGAAGTTGTCTATGGGCGTAATCCTATAAGTCCCCTAGACTTGGCACCACTTGTTACCACTCAAAATTTCAGTTGTGAAGCTGAAAAGTGAGCCAAACAAATAAAAAAGTTGCATGAACAAGTAAGGGATCGAATCTTCAAGCAAAATCAAAAGTACCAAAGAAGTGCCAACTAACATTGTAACCCTACAGCATTCAAAGAAGGAGAGTTGGAATGGATCCATCTTCCCAAAGAATGCTTTCCATGAGGTCATCATGGTAAGCTTAAACCAAGGGCTGATGGTCCTTTCAAAATGCTTCACCGAATTGGTGAAAATGCTTACAAGATTGAGTTACTAGAAGACTACAGCATTTTAGCCACCTTCAATGTGGCGGATTTGTTACCATATCATGATGAAAAAAGTGAGAAAAACTCAGAGACGAGTTCACACGCAGCAGAAGCGTATGATGTCGAAGGATCTTAGTTAAGATTGGCTTAAAGCAGTGAGCCAAATTGTCAAAACAGAAGGGCTGCCCAATTTTTAAAAATAAAGTGCAAACCTTGTATTTAAGCCGACTTTACGTTGAAATCTGAATCTACTGGAAGTGAATTAGCATGTAAATCTTATATGGATGGAAAAGTCTATGAATCTACTTTCCAAAAAAAAGAAAAGAAATGGGGCATGATTTGTTGTCATGTGGAGAGAGATATGACTGTTTTTCTAGAGGGTGTCAGAGCCACTTGCTGAATCCAAAAAATCAGCAACCCCTTGAAATTCTGCTAAATTTGGTCCAGCCACCTTTTGATTTTCATTCCACTTGATGTGTTTTTTTTGGAGTTTAGTTAAGAGTATTTTGAACTTCTTTATTTTCTAATTAGATTGTATTAGCTTAGTTAAGATTTGTTATCTTTAGTTAGATTGTGATAAAATCAACATATATGTGCTACTAGAGTGTGTTTATCAAGGAGAATGAGTAGTAATATGATAGTAGTATGTATTTATATGCTTATTCGGTATGTAATGAAAAAGCTAGTTTTGAGTATTGAATGAAAATTATGCCTTTGGCTTTTGAAAGAGTTCTTCTTGTTTGCTCTTACCCCTTGGTAGATTTTCATAGGGTGGTGAGTGTTATCCTTTGCTCTTATCTCTTTTGATAGACTTCCAATTTAGTGGCAAGCTTGTTACCCGAGTGTTCACTTGTGTTACCTCTTTTTTTCTTCATTTTTTGACATCAGGAGAGATTTTTGAGAGTTATTAAGCCGATCACTAAATATTCACCCTCTAATTTAATAAATGTAGAAAATAAAGTTATTTCAAAAAGGTTTATGGGGATGGAGACAAAATAAAGAGAGAGAAAGTAGAGATAAAGAGTGAGATTTACAAGGTAGGTGGAAATTGAAGTTAGTGGTTGAGTTACCTTAGTGTATAGAGATAGGTTCTTTTCTTGGGTAAATCTTATAGGTAGATATAGCTTATCACCACAATATTTAGGGTGTGTTCAATACCTTTGGAAGGGAATTGGAAAGGGAAGAAAGGAGAAATAGGAGGAAAATGAGAGGAAAAATTGGGTTCACTCCTTGTTTGATTTAAAAAAAAAAAAAAGAAAGAAGAAAAGTGAAGAAACACTAATTTTACACACTACGAATCAAACAAGTGAAGCGCTTCCTTCTCTCCCCAAGTATCAAACACACCCTTATAAAAAGGACCCTTCACTGCCACAACATAGCATTAATGAACCTTTATTTATTTAGTTTTTTTTTTTGGCATGCAAGCAGTAATGAACTTAAATGTGTTATCAGTTGTCGCTTGCAAATGTGGACCTGATTCCTTCAAGTTCCACCACAAAATTTATATGTTTAATGTGATTGAAAAATATTAATTTTATTATATGCTTTTGAAATGCTGTAAAAAGAAATATACTGACTTTTTTTTGGCATGAATTTGTAAATCTATTCAAATAATGTTTTTGTAGTTTTAGCATACATTATTTATTATATGTAATTTCAAATATATTTACTACATTATGGTTCAACTCTAGTTCAATAATAGTTAAACCGATAGTTAAACTAGTGATAGATGACCAGATCTCTTTTTCGGTTCACTCAACGGTCCGGGTTTCAAAACATTAATATAGCTTACTCAATCACATGACAATGGTTATACTTTTAAACCTCAAAACTCTATCTAGGTTCTTTTTAAAGTGGTTTAGTTTCATATTCTCAAGGTTAGATGGGAGGGGGAGGGGAGACTAATTTATCTTCGTGATGGCTATCAATGCCAACCGCAACGCATCGTAAACCATCTACAAAAGGTCCTTTTGATGTGAGCAAAATCGATTTTTTCTGACAAAATACGATTATGCTGATTTCCTTCAACATCGGTCTCGTTCTGGGGTTTGGCAAGTTTAATGCAATCCCACTTGAGTGTCTGCTGGTTCCAAAGGCAGGACCCTTTGTTAAGGACATTGATATAGCAATTCTGAGTGCATTTGGTTCGGTCTTTCTGCTCTGAATACAACAATGTTGTGTTTTGCTTGTCGTATTGAGCAAGGCAAATCCATGATGACCTAGCTGTTGTGTCATTTGGCATATCAATTCTAGCTACTTGTTGTGGATGAATGTTTTTTTGGCTAACTGGGGAGGATTTCGAAGAACCTTGACAAAAGACATCAACCATCTTGGGAGGGCCAATTAGATTTGTTATCACCAGAGTTTTTGCCGTGGAAGTTTGCACGCAGGAAAGAAGGGCGAGAGTCAAGAAAGGGACAATGGCTGATCTGAAGCTTTGCAGATCGTCCATTGTCACTTTTGGCTGTGCAAGTTAATTTCTCACATCGAAGGTTAATCCTGGAAATTTATATTACATACATGTGTAGGAGTTAATGCATGTAACCCAAAAAGAAAACTTGGGAGTTATGGTGTTTCATTTAAAAATAACCGTGATACCATTTATGTTATTGTAACTTCTAGATACTTAAAGCACCAATTGTACTCAGAAATAGTACAATTAAAAATAACAAAGCATGTATCCATTTTGTGATAAACAAAAGGGTAACACTCCAATCCTTTTATATATACCTATATATATATATATATATGTATATATTTGTTTATATTTTGGTGAGGAACCTTTCTGAGATAGGGTCACTACAACTTAAAGAGGTTTTGCCGGCGTTTCACTGCAGGCATTTTAACAAAACTCTGGCAAAAGTAATTTCCCGATGTTTATGTCCCGGCATTTGCGATAAAGTCTAGCTAAGAAAATTATAACCAGCGTTTATACGCAAGTGATGCCTAAAGTATGGTATTACTCTAACATATGACCTTAAACTGATGAAAATAAAACAGATATCAACTTAAGTTTAAAAACCAAGTCGAGAACTCATGTAACAGGTGCCACTTTTGTCATACTCTAACAGTAACTACTGAAACTATAAAATGTAAAAGTTAGATTTGAGTTATAGATTCGTGGGCTCCAACCAATTCTAATATTGTTTTGCCTTCTAGAAGAAGTAGTCATATTGGTCTTTCCAGAAGAGATGCCTACTCGGGAAGAAATTATTCAATGCTCTTGGAGCATCATATGTCTTTGCTCCACCACTCACATAGAGGTAAATCTCCCCCTTGGGTAAGAAAGACGTGGTGTTCCAAGAATATTAGATAATTTTTTCTACTCATGCTGCTGTACTTGGTAGAGAAAATGAATAGCTTTAGGCAACTATTTGTCTTTCATATACTCAAAATGATGGGATTCGCAGCATTAAATTAGTTGAGTGTTAATTCTGGCATTCATATGAACACGATTGCTAAATTACTTCACATTGCGACTAACGAACAAGAAGAAAGGTATTGTAATAAGCATTTTTGTTTTAACTTTTGCGAATATAGAATAATGATATGAGTTCACCATAACTAAACTACCACATTAAAAAAACAAAACACCTGGCACAATAAATAAGGTATTTAAACAGGGCTATGAATGAGTTAAGCTATGTAGTGAGTAGTTCAAGCCTAGCTAAGAATCTTTATGAGTTTCAAACATAAGTTTGTTTATCTTTCAAGTTAAACTCAAAGGAGTTTTAAATGATCTTCAATTGTGAGCCTAGTTTAGAAAATTAACAAGCTTCAAATTGTGTTCAAATTAGGTTGTACGTGCATAACAATAGATCTCAAATGAGCTTTTAACGGATTGAATATGAGTCGAACTTGAGCAGCTTGATTCGTCTTATAGCCGTAAGCATTTTCAAGTAGTGATGTTTAGTTAGGAGAATGACCACAATTTTTTGAACTTTATGTAATACTGAAGTATGTGGGTAAAATAGAAGTACAATTGAAAGAGCAAACCATAAATTAAACAAGACTTCTTAGTATGGCTGATGCATCAGCTCTTATCACAAAAACCAGTAATTATGGCCAATAATTTATTATCACCTCAGATAGAAATCGTCAGGTCTGGCAATCCAATAACATTTAAAATGACAGTTTGTATTTAATTTTCTGTCAAAAATAGCAAAGCTTGTGTCTTTGGAACACCCCAGGAAAAAAGGCAAAACTAGAGAGTATTTCGCCAGACATTGGTAGGGAATGTCCAATGGATTTCCTTACCGTTATTGAGTACATGCTCTCCAAGATCATCATTTCCACATTTGCAATGAACTTTCAAATTTCGTGGGGCCATCTGGAACCTCACTATGATGAGGATCAAACAGGTTGTTAGGTTGTTCGCAAAACGTTGTGCAGACAAAGAAATGCCGGATGACTAAAGGATGTTAGATTATTCTTGATTGAGCCCACATTATTTGTGGGTGTTTTCTAAATACGGGTTGGACCCAAGTCTGGATAAGACAAACATGGTAAGCCCAATAAGATTGTGATCTATTATACATGGACTAGTGTGCATCTATTATCAATGTGGGTTGACAGTAATTAGTGTGGGCCTAATTAGCCAATTGAGCATTTTATGGAAGGGCCCAATGTGGCTAGGGTTTCCTATATACATAGAGGCTAGGTCCCCTCTCTTCCCACAATCATCAGACAGTTTTTTATAAAATTCCATCATACAGTAGTGGGTACAGAGAGGAAGACCAGCCTCCAAGAAGCCTTGTTCGAGAATAATCGCCGCTCCAAAGAGATTCGTGAAACCATGGAACAAACAGGTAAATTTCCACTTTCAGTTTTGTTTCCTGTTAAGTTCCTATATTCGCATATAATCTAGGTCAATATTATGATCTGTTTTGAAGTTTACATGTGGTATCAGAGCCTAATATATGTGGATTAGGGACTCATTGTGTGAATTGAACTTGTTAAACTCTATTATGAGTTGTTAAACTCGAATCTTGCATGATTTAATCCGAACAATAGATGACTTCTTTTCAGAAAATTAATAAGGGGCTTTTGTTCCTCTCTGAACAATGAACATTTTGATATAAAGATCGTAACTTAACTCTATTCGTAAAGAAAGTTATGATTTTTTAAAGTTTCGGGTGAAAAACTTGAAATTTCTTGTAAAATTCTTGAATATGATGTTTTTCATGCATATCCTTGCGATATATTACATATTCTTGTTACTGTATGGCATACAAATCTGTTAGTATAAGTTTTGTGCAAGAAAAATTGAGTTTTGAAACCCTAGCCGCCATGGCCGAATCTAGGGTTCTTGGAAACCCTAAAATCATGCGTTTTTTTACCTTAAAATTATGATAAACATGTTTATTGATGTTTAGAGACCTTGTATGTGTAGTAAAATAGAAAAAATCTTGCTCAAAATGTCAAATTTGGGGTGAAAATCGGGCTGAAAATCGATTTCCAGCGAACCAGGTCTGTTTTGCAGAAACTCGGGTCGGGTTTGACCGGGCGGGTAAGAAAGATGACCTAGATGGGTCAAGGAAGGCCAAACAAAGTCCACTCTCGGCCTATGGAGAGTGTGGGCGCGTGAGACATATTTTGGGGTCGGTCAAAAAACAAAAAATGTTCCTCTTGGATTGAAAATTCTAAATATTATTTTTTTAGAATTTTTAGGGACTGTTTGGTATTTTTTGAGGCTAAAAAAGTGCATTTTTTTTGCATTTTTTTGCAATTTTTTGAATTTTTTTTATAGGTAACATATTTTCAACTCTTTAAACATCATGGAATATTGTACTCTCTCTGGTTTGATATATAAAATAATAATTGCTATTTAGAGTTTGTTTTTGGCTCATTTTAGGGGGTTTTTTTTGCGTTTTCTTGAAAACCGTGTGTACATCTTGGGTAATTTTCTATAGATAACTTGTTTTCAATCTTCTGAATCTATTGGTAGTGTGTACTCTCCCTAGTTAGGTCTCTAAAAATTATACTCTCTCCCATAAGTCCTTTTAGGAGCCTAAAATTGTCATTTTATGTTGAAAATTGCAAAATATGATTTTATTACATGGCTTAGGCAACATATATATGATCACTGGGTACTTTTGGCTATGTGCACATAAGGATGTGATTGCAGGCATTTTGATATGCTTGGATATGATGCATGACACTTTTACATCAAGTATTGTCATGACAAGAACTTTGGATTGAATTGGGTGCTACTACCCAAAGGGATACACTCATTAAATCTGATTTTCTTGCATATGGTATATGATTGTGTCCATTGTGTTATTGCATACAATCGCCTGTCCAAAGGGAGTTATTGTATGCTTTAAAGACAGGGATGTGATTCAGCAGCTGATCCAAGAGTGCCTAACTTTTGAAATACATGTCTGCCCAAAGGGGACTATTTTTTCAAGTGCTTGGGCAATCTCATATGGTGGCTGGTTGGGAGGGACCACATAGCATGTTGCACTCTCTGCCCAAAGGGGAGACAACAATGATGCACCGAGGCATCCTTATTATTTATACTTGATATAATTACTGCCCTTATTCTACTGATATGTAGCCTCTTTTGTTGCCATGGCAGTTTCCTTTGCAATTAACAACAATAACACTACCGTTGTGCTGTTGAATGGTTCAAACTTTAAGAAGTGGAAGCAGGATATAGAGCTTGCCTTGGGTATTGTTGATCTAGATTTGTCCTTGAGGGAACCTGAACCTGTTGCAATCATTGATACTAGTTCTGTTTCCGAGAAGGAGTTATATGCAAAGTGGGACAGATCTAATCGACTTAGTCTCATAGCGATTAAGAGATCCATTCCTGAGCAACTATTGAATGGCCTGCCTGAGACTAACAATGCCAAAGTACTGTTTGAGGCTATAGGACAGTGATATCAAGTATCCAGCAAGGCTGAGACTGGAGCCCTGATGAATGAACTCACGAGTTTGAGGTATGACAGCCAGAGTGGGGTAAGGGAATATGTCTTGAAACTTATTTTTCTCCAATCCAAACTTAGAGGTCTGAATGTTATTCTCCCTGATGATTTCATTGTCCATCATGCTCTTAATAGCCTTCCACCAGAGTTCAGCCAGATAAAGACTGCCTATAACACCCAGAGTGAGTCTTGGACAGTGAATGACCTCATTGCCAAATGTGTCTTAGAGGAGGATAAGCTTAAGAGAGAGAAAACGGAGTCTGCCTTGCTTGTTTCTCATTCCAAAGTCACTCCTGGGCAAGGTCATGGGAACCGAAAGAACCATAAGAAACCTAGTGCTAATACCCCTCATAAAGGTCAGGATTATAAAGGGCATGGTAAAGGTCACAGTCAGACCAACAATCCTTTAGGTCCCAATGCCACAGTCAAGAAGGTCATCAAGTGTTTTTTCTATAAGAAAGAAGGCCACATAAAGAAAAATTGCTATAGGTACAAGTCTTGGTTAGAAAAGAAGGAGAAACAGGAAGGAGGTAACTCACTTGCCTTAACTTGCTTTGAATCTAATTTCGTTAGTGTCCCATCAAATTCTTGGTGGTTTGACAGTGATGCAACTGTTCATGTTGCCATATCTTTGCAGGGATTCAGAAGCAAACGGAGGCTAAGTGAGAGTGAGGCCAAGCTTAGAGTTGGAGATGATAGCATAGTTAGGGTCGAGTTCATAGGAGATGCCACTTTAAATTTAGAAACTGGTTTTCAACTTATTTTGGAAAACACTGCTTATGTACCGTCTTTTAAATGGAATTTGATTTCTATTTCTTCTTTGGACAAATTTGGATATGGTTTTCAATTTCAAAATGGCATTGTTGATTTATTTTATAATTCCAAAATTGTTGGCCATGGTTTGTTATCTGATGGATTATACAGGGTGAAATTGGAACAGAACAATGAGTTTGTCTCCTTCCATGTTGAAAATAGTGTATCCAAGAGACCTAGAATTAAAGACCAGCCTTCCATGTTATGGCATAAGCGTCTAGGTCACATTTCTAAAGAAAGAATTCAAAGGCTAATTAAAGATAACATCCTTATATCACTTGATTTTGGAGACCTAGACACTTGTGTTGACTGTATTCGGGAAAAATTGACCGAGACTAGGAAGAAAAGTGCAACACGGAGTGGTGACCTTTTAGAAGTCATACACACTGATATTAGTGGACCTTATTCCTCTACCTTTTGTGGAAATAAATATTTTTTGACCTTTATTGATGATTTCTCTCGTTATGACTATGTTTACCTAATTAAAGAGAAATCTGATGCACTTGAAAAGTTTAAAATTTTTAAAATAGGAGTGGAGAATCAATTGACCAAAAGGATTAAGGTTGTTAGGTCTTACCGTGGGGGTGAGTATTATGGCAGACATGATGTCACTAGACAACATATGAGACCGTTTGCCAAATACTTGCAAGAATGTGGGATTGTTGCCCAATATACCATGCCTGGTAGTCCTGAACAGAATGGTGTGGCCGAAAGGCGTAATCGCACCCTTAAAGACATGATGAGGAGTATGATGAGTATGAGTAATTTGCCTACATATATCTGGGGTGATGCCATTAAGTCTGCCTTGTACATTCTCAATAAGGTTCCAAGCAAGTCTGTTCCTAAAACACCTTTTGAATTATGGATTGATAGAAAGCCTAGCCTTAACCATCTTCGTGTCTGGGGTTGTCCGGCAGAGGTTAGGATATATAACCCTTTTGAGAGAAAAACCGGCCCTAGAACCACTCGTTGTTTCTTCATTGGGTATCCAGATCATTCTAAGGGATACAGGTTCTACTGTCCTACGCCTGGTGCTAGGATTATTGAGTCTCAGACAGTTAAGTTCTTGAAGCATGATACAGTTGATTTGGAGACCACACAGCAGCTTGATGTTAATAGGCAAAGCAAGGTGGTGCCTATCCCCTTACCTAATGTTCAGACTTTTGTCTTGCCTACACTTGTGGATGGAATTGATCAGGAGCAGCTGGGGATTAATGCACCCATTGCTGTTAATGCTTCTGATCCTGTTGAGCCTGTTCCAGAGGTACCTGTGAGGAGATCAGTGACACAGCGAAGACCTGCCATATCTGATGAGTTTATTATCTATCTTGGTGAGAGTGACTATGATGTAGGTCCTGTGATTGATCCAGTGACTTATGCTGGTGCGATTTTGAGTCCCCAGTCTAGCATGTGGGTGGATGCTATGACGGATGAGATGCGTTCTATGACGCATAATGGAGTATGGGAGCTCATTGATCTTCTAGTTGGCTGTAAGGCTATTGGTTGCAAGTGGGTGTTCAAGACCAAGAAAGACTTTAAAGGGCAGGTTGAGCGTTTCAAAGCTAGATTGGTTGCAAAGGGGTTTACTCAGAGAGAAGGCATTGATTATAATGGTACATTCTCTCCAGTTTCATCTAAGGATTCATTCAGAATTGTCATGGCTTTGGTGGCTCATTATGATTTAGAGCTTCATCAGATGGATGTCAAGACTGCTTTTCTGAATGGTAGCCTCAGTGAGGAGATTTACATGGTGCAACCTGAAGGTTTCAAGGAAGAAGGCAGGGAGCACATGGTATGTAAGTTGAAGAAATCTATTTATGGTTTGAAGCAAGCCTCGCATCAATAGTATTTGAAGTTTGATGAGATTGTCACTTCCTTAGGTTTTGTGGAAACAAGGTTGATCAGTGCATATATCTCAAGGTCAGTGGGAGGAAATTTATTTTCCTTATTTTTTATGTTGATGATATTCTACTTGCCAGCAGTGACTTAAGTCTTTTGGATTAGACTAAGATGTTGTTGTCTAATTTGTTTGATATGAAAGATTTTGGAGAGGCCTCATTTGTTTTGGGTATTGAAATCATTCATGATAGATCTCGTGGTGTGCTGGGGCTTTCCCAAAAGGGATACCTTAGTCGAGTACTTGAGAGATTTAGTATGCAGAACTGTAGACCTGGTGATGTTCCTGTTACCAAGGGTGACAAGTTCAGTAAGAGTCAATGTCCCAAGAATGATTTGGAAGTAAAAGCTATGTAGAACATTCCTTATACTAGTGCAGTTGGCAGTCTTATGTATGCTCAAGTTTGTACTAGGCCAGATATTGCTTTTGCTGTGGGAGTTCTTGATAGATATCTTTCTAACCCTGGCTTGGACCATTGGGTGGCTGCAAAGAAAGTAATGAGGTATTTGTAGAGAACGAAAGATTATATGCTTGTATACAGAAAAGTAGACAATCTTGAGGTTGTTGGTTATTCAGATTCAGATTTTACTGGATGTGTGGATGACATGAAATCTACCTCCGGATATGTTTTTATGCTAGCTGGAGGAGCTATTTCATGGAAGAGTGTAAAAAAAACTCTTACAGCTTCTTCCACTATGCATGCTGAGTTTGTGGCTTGTTTTGGAGCTACAACCCAAGCTATTTGGCTGCGAAATTTTATTACAAAACTTAAGGTGATTGATTTCATTGCTAGACCACTGAAGATCTTTTGTGATAATAGTGTAGTTGTATTCTTTTCTAAAAATAATAAGACTTCTAGTGGGTCTAAGCATATTTAGATTAAGTATCTATCTGTCAAGGATTTGGTAAGAAAAGGTGACATCATCATTGAGCACGTCGATACAGAACAGATGATGGTAGACCCTTTGACTAAGGGACTCAGGCCTATTACCTTTGGTAGACATGTTTCCAACATGGGTGTAATTGGGTCATTTGATGTGCCTGGTTAGTGGGAGTTGTTTTCTTTACATTATTTGACAGATCTTATGTATTGAGATCTTTTTTTGGTTATTTGATGGTTATCTTTATGATTGTGTTTGATGCCATTTATGCATGAATATATTTCTGATACTTGCATATCATATGGATTAATGTATTCATGATTTAGTTTATTGTTAGTCTTAAGTTTGGTGTGACTTAAGCAATTCAGGATATGTCTTGTGTTTGCACCATAAAGTTATCTCGAGACAGTTGTGCAAGACATATGGGTTTCATTAGAAACCATTGGAATTCTCTTGCTTATTGAATGAGCATACAGTTACAGAGAATTTGAGGACTGATTGAGGATTAGCACCATTATTAGATCACATACGGAGTGCTTTTTCCCACCACACTACCACATTTGATCCATGTCGATAAAGTTATTAGTGTTTGTAATCATGAGTGGTCTTGCATGGACTAATAATGTAATGACTGCCTTGGTTCGATGTTGATAGCTTTGTTGGACCGGATTGTTTTAGGTGTTGTTTCTCATCCTACTTGGTTTTTAAAAATTGTGGCCACATACAGTTATTTTCATGTTCTAACCCGAGAGTCGTTTTTCAAATTTTGTTTCTACAATTAATGTTGGCTCAAGTGGGAGAATGTTTGATTATTCTTGACTGAGCCCACATTATTTGCAGGTGTTTTCTAAACACGGGTTGGACCCAAGTCTGGATGAGACAAACATGGTAAGCCCAATAAGATTGTGATCTATTATACATGGGCTAGTGTACATCTATTATCAATGTGGGTTGACGGTAATTAGTGTGGGCCTAATTAGCCAATTGAGCCTTTTATGGAAGGGCCCAATGTGGCTAGGGTTTCCTATATATATAGAGGCTAGGTCTCATCTCTTCCCACAATCATCAGACAGTTTTCTATAAAATTCCATCATACAGTAGTGGGTACAGAGAGGAAGACCAGCCTCCAAGAAGCCTTGTTCGAGAATAATCGCCGCTCCAAAGAGATTCGTGAAACCATGGAGCAAACAGGTAAATTTCCGCTTTTAGTTTTGTTTCCTGTTAAGTTCCTATATTCGCATATAATCTAGGTCAATATTATGATATGTTTTGAAGTTTACAAAGAAAACAAAGAGTTGCTCATTGGAATGTCAAAATGATGTTTGTGGTGCGTATATTGCCTTTTTTTAATTTATTTAGGTCATTATACATACACATAAATAAATATATATAGGCTGAAGGCCATCAGACTTATATTGTATAATAAATAGTATTCGTTTCTTTTTTTGTCTGATGAAAATAAATAATAGTCGTCGAAGGTTACAAATGAAATTTGATTGGGGAAATCCTTGTGGATTATGTCTATCTCGCTGAATTATTCCTTACAATGAATATTGCAAAAGTAAGCTAGGGAATCCATGTGGCTTTAATTAAAACAACACCCATTAAACTATAACTAAATATCACTAAACTCCCTTAAACTCTAAAATATAACACGTTGAGCCTCTAAACTATTAATTTGTTGATATCAAACAACACTTTCTATTAGCAATATATTAGCAATCTCTTGCGAGAATAGATAGAAAATTATTGTCTGACTTACACATGTTTACAAAAGGTTGATTTCATACCTAAATCAACATTATTCTTTTGTAATAATTTTCTAATGATTGAAATGTACTTAGATTGTCCCTAAATTTACATGCCATTCCAAAGGTTATTTTAGGCACTAAACAATTATTATAATAAGAGAAAGTTAATTTAGGTACAAAATCATATTTTTATGAACATGTGTCAGCCGCTGATCACTCCAAAATAGTATGATTGATATCTACCAGTACACGCTTGTCATGCAGTAATAATACTAGGTGAAGTTCAAGATCGATCCACAGAGAACAATTGACAAGTTGAAGAAGAATGTGGAATACTCCTCTCGATTACACCAAATCTCACCAATTACTTTACAAAAAGAAACTGAAAATTGTAGATTTGAGATTGGGTTTATTTAATCTAAACTATTGTATGAAAACTGGTTTAATGCGATAAAATAATGTCTTAAGACCAATTGATCCATTCAACTGCTTCACCCGGAATTCCTCTTGAGACTTTGTATAACTCAAATCATTAACTACGTCATGAGTCTTTGATTCGAAAGATTTAGCAATAAAAATGGTGATCTTTTAAAAATTAAATCTAGAATAAATCAGTTTTAGTCAAAGATGCAAACCATCGACTTGTTGCCAAGCATAATTAAACATCTAAATTTTTGCATATATCAAGGGGTTTGATCCCAAAGAATTGAGAAGAGAAAGATTTAAACATTGAAAACTAGTTTACCTCCATTGTTCATCCAGGATCTTGAACTCATATTCACAATTAATCCTAAAATGAAATTTAGCTATCCGAAGACATAATTGATGCACAAAAATATATAGAAATTATTGAAAACCTGCAAATTTGATTGCAGGAATTGAATTACTAGGAAAGCTATTGAATTTTATTATAGGAATTGAAGAAAGCAATAGAATTATCAGCTACTCCTAAAGAAAACTAGTCTAAAATTGCTACTAAGCTATCCTTAAACAATAATGAAAAATTAACCCTAAAAATAACAACCCCAACTCTTATAGGATTCCAAAATCTGCAAAAATTCGTGAATCGTTCAAACGGCTAGGGACACCTTTCAAACGCCTTATCGAATGGTCGTTAAATGCACATCAAACGCTAAAACAACTCTCTGTATTTTCGGACGAGGGATCTAACTTGCTTCAAATTGAAAATCAGCTCTCTGTATTTTCAGACGGGGAGACACCATTTGACATAGTGTTTGAACGCTATTCTATACCATTTGAACGCTAAGCTTGACCGTTTGAATGGCTTATGTGGGCTGACATCATGCGTTTGAATGCCCTTTGAGACCGTTCGAACGATAGTTCTTTCATTTGCCCAATTCTCTTCGTTTTAAGCGCAAATTCCTACTTACGAACAATCAACTAAGTTAGTGATAAATTAGCACTAAAACTACATTAATAATCCTACTCTAAGTTTGACAAAGAGCTAATTAGAGCATGTAGATTGCATTTCGAGGTAGTTTAATGCCAGAGATCTCAGATTTCGTATTTTTCCTCAGGAATCGTGGTCCAATATGGACCAATGGCTCGGCAAACACACACTAGCTCAAAATTGAATTACAAGCTAATGAACACTTCCATGAAAAATAGAAATAGAAAAATTGATTTGAATTTTGGTTTTGTTTTGATTGACTAGGCAATTTGAAAGTAAAATGGAGACGAAGACAATTTAAAGAGGATTTGGGTCCAATTGATCCAAACACATAAGTGATTCAAGAGTTCCAATGAAGGCCTATAACTCAATTTACCCACCATAATCAAGGATGGTAATTTGAATGATTTAGCTTTGTCAATTTATGAATTCCACTATAAGTGGTGTTAGATTTACAAGCAATTATAGATTCATAGGCCATCGATTAGATCAATCACAACCCACGATTGCTAAATCATGAGTTGAAATTTTCAAACATAATCAATAGCCTAAGATTTCTTATGAACTCTTATTTAAATAAAATAAGTAAAATGATATTTTATTAAACTCAAGAAGTTTGAAATTCGAGTAATGTTATCCTTTTTTTGAATGATGGCTTGTATCAAGTTTGGGGACCAAACTTATTTAAGGGGGGAAGGATGTAATATCCTGAACCTCTATTTATTTAAATTTATTTGAACTTGTAGTGTTGGCATGGTTTAATGTTAGTTATTACATCATTTGGGTCAAAAATGACCAATAAGAGTTTATATTCTAGCTTAAGCCCATGGAGTTAGACACATAGGATTATTCCTATGTGTATTATCCTTATATACACATATACACCACACACACACACTCGGACACACTCATATAACCGGTTGAGAGAGAGAAGAGAGGGGGAAGAGGAGAAGAGAAAGAGGAAATGGAAGATCAAAGGAGGAGGGAGCTTGGGGGAGTCTCCACCCAAGCCAAGGAAATCCATTGAAGGACTTGGGCAAGCTTAAAGAAAGGTGAGACTCCATTTCCTTCTATAAATTGTATATGTGCATGTATCTATCTTGGTGGGTGGTGATGTTGGGTTGATCTTAGTGACTTCTTTGAGTCCCAAATTGATTGAATCTTGAGTGTTGTGAGCCCCATTAGAAGATTTGAGAGTTTGGAATTGAAATTTTCAATTTATGCAAGTTCGGGCTTGGGTTCCTAAAATCCTAGATCCCCTTGATTTACATGTTTAAAGTGTTTCATTTTAAGGTATTGTGGCCTTCTTGGGTCAATCTTTGGACCCTAGAAGCATTGAAAGAGTTTGTGAGATGTTTGATGAAGTTTTGTTTTGATTTGAGTGAAGATTGGGGATTTTCGGGTTTGAAATCTGGGTTTTTAGCTTTAGAGTCGACTTCTTAGTCTCCGGAGTTGATCCTTTTGTCTAGAGCACTCCCAAATTCATTTCTTTAGCTTTAGAGTCGACTCGGTCTCGGGAGTCAACCCTTTTGTCTAGTTCCCGGTTTCGCTTTCTCATCTCAAACACTATTTAGTAAAACATGCATAACTTTCTCTAGAAAACTCGGATTGATACACCGTTTAAACAATTGGATAGTAGACTCATAGAACTTTGTATCCATATAAAGTTTGTACTTTAATTCCTTATAGATTAAGAGATATTGAATTTTGAAGTTGACCCAAAATTTTGTTAGTCTTCCAAAATTTTAGTCCATTTTCTATGGGACATAACTTCTTCATCTGAAATGTATTTATGACCCATGACCTATCAAATTAAAGTTCTTTAAGCCTATTTTCAAATGAAACTAACCTAGAGTGTGAACTCTTCCTTGAGAAGTGGTTGATACGTGATGAAGGAGTCAACGTCCTGGCTTTCAGTTTCAAACCTCAACCTTATGTTCTCGTTTTACGTTAGGGCTTTATCATAGAATTTAGCCTCGATCTCCTATTGTTTGAGTGAGTTGTTGTTGAGTAGGGATTGAGGGACTTGAGGGACTTATGTGTTTAGCCTCAGTTTACGTTTTATTACTTTGCCTTATAGTCTTGCATTCATGTTTCTATACTTTTATGTGCATTTTGTGTAGGAGCGCCTTATTTAGCACCCATTCTATCAGAGAGAGGTGAGTAACGATACGCCATGAGTAAAACTCTATTAATTTCCAAATGTTTTAAATTCACCTCTATATCATGAATGTTTTCCATACACTTTCAATGCATCAATGCTAAGTTCAATTACATTTCATGCATTTCTTTCCATTTATTCAATGCATGAATGATTATGTTCAGGTATGAATGTCATGCTTTGAATTACATATAAACCTTACCTATGATAGGAATTACAACCCACAGACTAGAATGTTCACATAAAGTAGATGTAAGACTCCTAACGAACGACTCTAACTCAAGGTCCTTTCGTGGCAAGACTTTAATCTAGCCCGATAGTTCTAGGATGGGGGACGTGAAATAAACCGTGGACATGTAAGGTCTTCTCGTGGCAAGACTTTAATCTAGCCTGATAGTCCTAGGATGGGGGACGTGAAATAAACCATCGACATGTAAGGTCTTCTCGTGACAAGAATTTAATCTAGCCTGATAGTCCTAGGATGGGGGACATGAAATAAACCATTAACATGTAAGGTCTTCTGCTGGCAAGACTTTAATCTAGCCCGATAGTCCTAGGATGAGGGACATGAAATAAACCATCGACATGTAAAGTCTTTCATGGCAAGACCCTAAACTAGCAACGATGATCCTACAGTAAGGGACACGAAATAATCTATCGCCATATAAGGAGACGTCCCTTGGCTTAGAAATCTAGACGTGACCATTATGGTTACCATAACTAAGCATAGCTCTTATGATTGACTTAATAAGCCTATGCGTGACCTTTATGGTGGCTATGTTGGCTTAAAGAGCCTATGCGTAACCTTCATGGTTACTATGTTGGCCTAAAGAGCCTATGCGTGACTTTCATGATTACTATGTTGGCCTAAAAAGCCTATGCGTAACCTTCATGGTTACTATGTTGGCCTAAAGAGCCTATGCGTGACCTTCATGGTTACTATGTTAGCCTAAAGAGCCCTATGTGTACCGTGCTGCTAAGATCAAGCACCCAAAAAGGGGTAGGCAAGTGCGAGCCAAAGCAGACAATCTAATGTTGGCCTAAAGAGCCCTATGTGTACCGTACGGCTGAGACCAATCGCCCAAAATGGGGTAGGCAAGTGCGAGCCAAAGCGGACAATCTAATGTTAGCCTAAAGAGCCATATGTGTACCGCACGGCTGAGACCAAGAGCCCAAAAGGGGGTAGGCAGGTAAGAGCCAAAGTGGACAATCTAATATTGGCCTAAAGAGCCCTATGCATGCCATGCGGCTGAGATCAAGTGCTCGAGAGGGGGTAGGCAGGTGAGAGCCAGAACAAACAGTATTGTGTTGCGTACTCTAAAAGCTCAAGCGCTCCCGAGGGAGTAGGCACGACGAAGTGTTATTGTCGCAATGCGTTTAAAACCGTGAGGTAAGCACACGCGTGACATGAAGCGCCAAAGCAGGCAATATTGTACATGGTCAAGATCTTAGCCTAAATAGCCCTATACATGACCTTGAATGTTACTAATGCGGAACCTAGCTCTGATATAGAGACGTAACACACTTATGCTTTAGAATGAGAAATATGATTTGTTCTAATGTTTCATAACAAGTTACGTATATTTCGACAAGTACTAATGTCATGATATATCTCTCCTTTCTATGACATTATGATATGCCCTTACAACACCATGCCATGACATGCTTATGATGGCTACGTTATGCCTTATGAAGTTATGTTATGTGTTATGTCTCACTCCTATGATAAAGTGTTCAAAATGTTAGAATATTTCAATATGATACTTATGTTACCTATATTTCTAAAGCTACGCTTTATAATATTACTAAGAATAATATTTGATGTATCCTATATTATACGATGAGCCAAGATGTATGCCTACAAGACATGGTATGTTATACTTATGAGAAGTTATGTTATGCTCAAATAGTTCATGCTATAACACACCTACCCCTCTTCTTCAATATTATGTTTTAGAAATGATGAAATGTTTTAATACAAAAGTCTATGCTTCAAGTGTCTTTAAGATCATACTTATGCATTTCTAAGTTTATGCCACTTATGCATAAATGTACCTTTCTTGTTATGTACATTAAATATAAATATAGTTTATGGTATTTTATGCTCATGCATTATTATTATTCACTAAGCATTAGCTTATGTTTTTCTAAAAATGTTTTCAGGTGAACAAACTGGGAGGCCCTGAAGGAGGCCCATTACATGGATATTTGGACTGCGGCCCACAGGCCTTATGTTATGTGCTAATATAGGGAATGGACCCTAATTTTTTATAATATTATAATGTTATAACTGTGGTGGCCTTTGATGGGCCCACCTTATAGAATGATTATATTTCGGAGATTAGGCACAGCTCTACTATGTATGACACACGTTTTACTTTATGTTTATAAAGTTTTAATTCCGCAATTATGTATCTTTTAAATGATAAATGCACAGGTGTCGAACCGGGTTATGCAATGCAGCCTTGGGTGGCCAAACTACTGGCCGGTCATGCACCCTAAATCCGTATAGGTCGGGTTTCGGGTCGCCACATTCGAGAACTACACTAGCTTTGGGTATCAAACTAGTAACCTTATGCTAATATTTCTAATAGTATTCCTAGCCTTCTAATGCCTTTCCAAATCATTCTGAGTCTATTCCAGTAAAGCCCAGTGTAAAATGACTGTTTTACCCCCGGTAGGCCAGTTGCCTTTTCTAACCACATCGGCTCTGGGTATCAAACTGAAAATCTCTCAAAACACTCTCAATAATGTTTCCAACCTTCAAGCCTCATCACGGACCACTCTGGGTCGATCCTAGTGTTCCTCTATTCAAATGACTATTTTTCCCCTAGTGGGTCGGTCATCCTTTTCAACTATTTCGGCACTGATTTTTATGTCATTTACATTTAAGACATTCTTTCAAGGGTCCCCGTCCATTCCCGGCCTCTCAAATCAGTTCTAAGCCTTTTGGAGTCACTCCTAGTGCAATCAAGCTAAAAATTGTATGGTAGTCACTAAGACAAGCACCCAAATCTTCGATCTTGCGTACCAAAGGTCAAAGATCTATTTCTTGCCACCTTAAAAGTTTTTCAAAGGAATTGGTGCCAAAAAATGGCATGGCCAAGGTTAAAAATACACTAGCACCACTGCAACAGGCTCCAGTTCCTGTTTCAATTGCCTATGAATAGAAACCTTTTCTTGCGTAAAAAGAGTTTGCAAATTCAGTCCAGAAATGTTGTCTCAGTGAAAACAGGCTTCAAAACCCTAGTTCTCTTAAGCCTCCTTTAAACCCTAGACTCCCAACACTCTATACACACAAACCCTAACTTCTACAGATTCCATACCTTTAAATACAAGTCTCCATGCATCCATTGAAAATCAAGTGTTGCGTGCTCAAAGCTCTCAAAGGGAAGCAAACAAAGTAAATAAAACAATCAAAGCAAAGAGAAAATAAGGTAGGCTTTCAATT
Source organism: Euryodendron excelsum (assembly GCA_033060915.1). Taxonomy (NCBI): domain Eukaryota; kingdom Viridiplantae; phylum Streptophyta; class Magnoliopsida; order Ericales; family Pentaphylacaceae; genus Euryodendron; species Euryodendron excelsum. The sequence continues at coordinate 20,786,523 of CM065399.1, forward strand.
TAGCTTATGCAATCCCCCTATGTCTTTTCTCTCTCCTAACCCACTTGAATTTTCTTCTATTTTAATCCCTATCTTCTACCCCCATTTTTTACATGCTTGAAACAAAGGACCTCCCGGTTCATGCCTAGGAAGGTCTTGGAGGGAATTACCGTGTTAGGGATTCTCTTTAAGTTCCCCCTAAGACGGTGTGGATGCTTCTTGCCATTCGATGGTTAGGATTGTTTTGGGAAAGTGTTAAATTCAATATGATCATCAATGTTTAGATCTTGGGGTTCAAACCCTAAATTGTTTTTATCAAAATCACAACCCTAATGTGATTCTAACAATTTCATGGTTAGGGTTGTTTTAGGAAAGTGTTACATTCAATGTGATTATTATGGTCCATATTCAAACTCTAGTTATTGTCAAAATCACAATCCTAGAATGGTTTTAATCTTTTCATGGTTATAATTGTTTTAGGAAAATGATATATTTAAGAGACTTGAAAAAATCTGTATTCAAACATTTTTTCTAAAATAGTTTTGTAAATCTACTTCCAAAGCGGTCACAAAATCCAAATGAAAACCCTAGAATTCATGTTTAGGAAACCCTAGTTTTCTTACATAAAATCATGGTTTTCTATTCACATAAAATCATAGGTTTCCAAAACCCTTTTTACATAAAATAATAGATTTCCAGAACTCAAACTTTTCAAATTCCATGTCAAATCAAATATTGTCCAAATAGAAAACCAAATCAAATCTTCTAATTTTGGAAACTAAATCAAATCATCTATTTTTGGATATAAAATCAAATCGTCTATTTTAGGAAATAGAAATAAAATCTTTCCTAATTTTAATATTTCTAAATTTAAAACCTTCATTTTTCAAAACTTTCCGAAAACAAAACCTTCCTTTTTCAATTGAAATCCAACCTTCCTAAATTCAAATATTTTCCGTAAACCCTAGGTCATAGGATTGCCTAAATCCCAAGTTACCTCAATCTTAGGTCAAACCTTTTTGAATTCAACTTTCTAAATTCAATTTTTCAAATATTTCCAAATTCCAACTTTCCAAATTTCAAAATCAAATCTTTCTAAGTTCTTTCTATATTCAAACATTTCCTAATTCAAATCTTTCCAAAATCAATTATTTCCTACAAAGGAAAACTTTCCTAAAGGGAAACTTTCCTAGAATAAAACTTTCCAAATTTGGAACTTTCTTACTTTGAAACTTTCCTAATTTGAAATTTTTTAAAATCAAAACTTTCTAAAATCAAACATTTCCAATGCAATTACATGCTTCAAACCCTAGGTTACTAAAGTCCTAGGATGTCTAAACCCTAGTTGAACGCTAATTCTAAATTAGGAAGCTTCAACTATTTTCTAAACCAAGATGGTTTTCAAACTCCAATTCAAGTCAAGATGATTTCAAAGTTCAAATCAATCTTTTCAAAATAAGTTTGGGCTCTACTTCAAAGTTTGATTTCAAATGAAAGTCAATTTCAAATCAAAGTTCAATTTTAAATCCTCCAATCAAAGTTCAAAGTCAAACCTTTTGAAGTCAAACTTTTTAAAAACCTTATAGTGTCTACTTTCAATCGGACCCTGTGTCTGAACTATGATTGACTTTATTCCCAACAAAGGGATACGTAGGCGACTCTCACGGGTGCTTTCATAACCTTTCTCAAGTTTTCAATTTCCACAACCTTTTTCTAACTTCAAATTCCCTTTTCAAATTTATATTCAAAATTAAATCATTTTCTTGCACTTGCATATCATGCATCATATCAAACCTTTCTCCAAAATTCTTTTCAAAGCGGATAGTAATGGACCTTTGTTAATCGAAGATTCTAAATAGGTGAACCTAGGCTAGAAAGACATGTAGGTACTGAAAGGGCGGGATAAGGTGATAGCCTAGTGTATCTTCCCTATACGTAACTAACTCCCAGACCATATATCACTATTTTCGAGATACCAAAAATAAAGTCATTTTTTTAAAATGGCTTAAATCTTTTCAAAAATTGCTAAACAACCTGTTTTCTCAATAAATAAAAAAATCCTCTCTTGAAGAAGTTTTCAAAACCTTTTTCAAAAACCCTAAGTTTAGTCTTCGAACTTTTCTTAGTTTACGTGACTAATTGTACTATAAAAAGTACAATTAGAGTCCCTAATTATAAGCTATTGTTAGTAATTATGTATATATTATTTATCATTTTAGTATAATTTTAGTTTCTTTTACATTTTTTGTGTTTTGTATAGATTTGAAGCTAAAATCAAGCATAATGAAGTCAATGTGCAAAGAAACATTTACTTGGGTTTTAATTTGATATATATATATATTTATGTGTGTGTATGAATTATATATATGTACATATTATATTATATATTTATATATGTGCATGTGTGTGTAGTGCACTATATATACTATATCAATATATAAATGTGTGTGTGTTTGTGCGGATGTGCATATATTGTGTTGTGTGTATAATATATATATATATATAAGATCACTCAAGTAAATTGGAAAAGATGAAGGGATGGTTTGGCCACTTAAGAGAATTGGCTGACAAAAGCAATTTGCAAAAAGAGTAAACAAAGCAAAAGGAGGAAATCCACTAACAAAAGGAAAGAAAGGTTCATCTTTCACAGACCTATAATTACCCGAAATTGGGAACTCATTGGAGAAGCTTCCTTGGTCTTGTTTTTCCTTAGGGGTGCTTTAATTCATCTGTTTTCTTCTTTAGGAGAAGGAGGGAGAGTTAGAGAGTTTTAGTTAGGGGTCAGTTTGTTATTAATTTAGTTTTTCAGTCAGTTATTGTTTTCAGTACTGTTGCTCTACTGTAATAAACTATTTCATTTATGAAGTTATTTTTTAAGTCAAATCTCTTCAATGTTATGAGTAGTTAATTTTATTCTTGGAGCCAATTGTAAAGATCATATGAGGATCTTGGAATATCAACAAAGGTAATTGAAATTTCTTGGTAATTAGACTCTAGATTTTTTAGAAAACTTAGATTATTGACTATGTTTGTAATACCTTCAGCCTTGACAAAGCAGTTGGTATATACAAATCGATGGTATGAATCTATGGCATTAATTTTTCTATTCTAGATTTAATTATTATTGAAATTATATTTTTATCGCTAAATTTTCCAATTCAAAGGTTCAAGACGAAGCCAATAATTTGAGTTACAAAACACCCATTGATATTTCAGGTGAATCGGGTGGTCCGATCAATTGGATCCAAGACTGTTTTTGTTATTTAAAGTCTAGTTTCATAATCATTAAACCTTCCAAAGCAAAACATTTTTCTTTTGATTACTATTTTTTCTGCACCAATTGTCCAAATTTGAGCAGTACTATTCTTGATGGAATTCAAACAAGTTGGCTTAGGTTCCAACTGAAGCAATTGCAATACTACGATATTTTACACGGCTTAGTCGGTATCTAATATTTTACTGTGAGTGAATTTATCTTTCACCATGGGTGAATTTCCATGTCAAATTTTGCATGTTTTGTTAACCGTTCATGTGGATTCGATCTTGACTTACCGAGTTATTGATGCATCATAACCGCACACTAGCAGATTTCAATCATATTGTTTACAAGTGATCAGTTTTTGGATCTCTTGAATATTGTGGTTAGAATGGTTCCATGGAGTCCCCTTTGGAGTGATCTCCCTTGAATCAACCATATGAACCCTTATTCTTTAGAGTAGTTTTTATCACCTTAAAAATGGCTTTACAAAGCCTCTTTTCCAAAAAAGGTTTCTAAAGGTTTATTTTCTTTAATTTTCAATCAAAGAAGCATTCAATACTATCTTGACTATACATTGATTTTCAAGGTTTTCACCTTTTTAAGTTAGAATTTATAATGGTCCCCATAAGCCTCCCTTGGAATGGCTCTTCATTCTTGACTGTACAAACCCTACACTTTTTGGAGACAAATTTTTATAGAAATAATCTTCTTCAAATTTACATAATTCTTAAGTTTTTTTTTTCCAATTTCTCTGCATTTACACCATAATTTTTCAAAACCCATTTTCAAAATGCATGAACGAAACCACCTTTTCAAAACCACTAGGCCAAAACTTTAGTTCAAAACTACCCTTCAAAACCACCTTCTAACCTTAGGTTAACTCGACTCTAGTAGTCCAACCTTAGTTCAACCAAACCCTAGGTTAACCTAACCTTAGTTAGTTGACCCTAAGTCATCTTAACCCTAGATTAACCTAACCTTAGTTAGTTAATCCTAGGTCACCTTAACCCTAGGTTAGCCTAACCTTAGTTAGTTAACCCTAGGTCACCTTAACTCTAAGCTAACCTAACCCTAGTTAGCTAACCCTAGGTTAACCTAACCCGAGTTAGTTAATCTTAGGTCAACCCCACCTAGGTTAGTAAGCTTCAAGGCTCCAATTCAAATACCCCTTTTCAAATAATCGTTTAACTCAAAAACCATCCTACTCTCTTGAGATTTCAAAAATCAACTCCTAAACCTTTTCAAATATCCCCGCACTCTATCTTCAAAAATGTCTCTAAGAAGTTCTCTTAAACTTATCACAACTAAAATAGTTAGACACTTAACATTGTTTTTTTGAAAAACTATTTTCAAAGTATTTTCAAGGACTTAACAACCGTAAGGTGTCCCTACCCCTTTATAGTTAAGGATTCTAAAGGAAAGTGATACATTAAAATACAACCTTCAAGGTTGTCCATATTAGGGTTTCAAAACCCTAAGTGTTTTCAAAAACTCTTTTGAAAAATGATCTTCAGACATCACATTCTTGAAGCAACCCTAATCCTTCTATAGTGTAAGTGAGGTATTCAAGAAGAGTTCTATAACCTTAAAACTTTAAAAAAAACTAATGGGAAGTATCTAACCCCTTTTTCAAAAATTTGTTTTCAAACTCATTGCCTAAAGGAGTTTAGTTCTTCAATGACTAACCTCTCAAAGGTAAATGAAACATTAAACATGCCTTCCATAAGGTGTTCAAAATTGTTTTCCAAAGCTTTTCGAAGACAAATTTATAAAAGCACTTCCAATCCAAACCCCATATCGAAAGTTTTAAAAACAAGACTTCAAAACATTTTCAAAACTCTCTTGAGTTATTACAAAACTTTTCCAAAGCTCCCTTGAGTTGTTTCAAACACACTTCAAAACTCCTTGAGTCAATTTTAAAACATTCAAAATCGTCATCAAATCTAATTTCAAAAACATTTCGAAAAATCCTAAGTCCTATTTCAAAGACATTTTTCTAAAACTCTCAAGTTCTCTTTTTTCAAAGACCTCAAAGCGTCTTCAAACCTTTCCAAAGACATCAAAGTGTCTTCAAAACTTTCCAATGGCCTCAATACACCTTTTTCCTATTAGGCTGTTACCTGAACTACGAATGACTTGATTCTCATCAAATGAGATACGTAGGCAACCTAAAATGATGCGCTCATAACCTTTATTTCAACGCAAGTTTCCTTTACAAAATTTTTCATCAATTCAAGATTTCTATTTCAAATGTCTTCAAAACTTCCATGTTTCCAAACATTTTTCCTAAAACTTGCATCATGCATTATTCATTCAAAAAGTGATGGCCAAACCCCGTTTTCAAAACTCTAAAGTGGATATTAAGTGGATAATAGTAATCGATTATTCTAGTAAGTGAACAAAGGGTGAGTAGACATGTAGGTACCACAAGGGCGAGGTAGGGTGATGATCTTAGGATATTTTTTCTACACATAACCAACTCCTGAACCATAGATTTCTGTTTTTAAAAGACCAAAATGGAGTTATTTTCAAAACGGCTATAAAATTTTCAAAAGGGTGTTAAAAACCTCTTTTCTAAAAACCTTCTTAGGAAGGACATTTTCAAAATGATTTAAAAAAACTTAAGTTTAGTCTTCATATTATACTTAGTTTTAGGTAACCTAACACATCTTTAGCTATGCTAGGTGGCAACTCCCATTTTTTTCCAAAAATCCCTTAAATTAACTCAAGTTTTCAAGATCAAACCTAGTCGCATTTGCCTTTCTAGGAGGATGAGTTCTAACGAGAGAGCACCGTGCTTTTTCCCAAGCTAAAAGGACTTGGTTCAAATATCGGGGAACGATAGAGATCGATTTCCCCGGATCTTTTTCGGATTACATAAATATCAAGGCAAAGTGGGCATAAGAGTTCCCAATGGCAGAGCGTGCACTACATGCGCCCAAAAAATGATCAGATTAGACAAAACTTGCCTTGCAACCTAAGTTAGAGTAGTACAATTAGTGCCATGTGGCACTCAACCACTGGCACAGTACTAGTGCATGTGCTACATACGGCAACGCAAAGTTTGCCTAGGTTCATGTAGCACATGCTCCAGAGCCTAAACGAAGAATTGAAGCTAAAGAATTGAAGACAAAGGCTTAAAGATGCTTTGAATTTTGTAGAGAGAGAAAGAAAGAGAGAGAACGTAGTCCCTTCCCTAAAAGTGGAGCACTGGAGGCAATAGATGTGAGAGAATGGAGAACCCTAAACGATAGCCGTTCAACAGTTTAACCTAAGCCAAAAAGTAAAGGTGTAAAAAACAGCCTATATAAAAAAAAAATTAAAGTGGGGGAAAAGGGTTGGGGGTAGGGGCGAGGTGAGGTGGGGAGGGGCGGGGGGAAACCTTGGTCCATCCCCGCCTCCATAGTCGTATGAATTTTCATTTTTACCTCTATCCCAGCCTCCATCCCCATTTTGTATCCTCCATCCTTGCCCAAAACGGGACAGATTCGGTCGAATCTCCACTTTTTCCCAGTCCATTGCCATCCCTACTCATGACCCATAAACATGGTTGAAATGACCTCTAAGCCATCAACATCCTCTTTCACTTGTGCATCCCCAACATCTAAAAGACCAAAATCCTCGCTAAGGGCAAGGGCTCTCTTTAAAGGATCCTCAATATGGTGTCTCTCATTTTTTACCTTCGTTGACTCCTCTTTTCTCTCACTCGTTGCCTCATTAACCTGTTCCTTACTCTTTTCTTTATTGGGGTCCTTGATCATGGGGTCCTCTCTCTCGAGTTCCTCATCCTTATTCTCATTTTCAATAATGTCCCCATTCACCTTAAGATTTTCTACCCTAGACTCAAAATCTCAGGGAAGAATGGTTTGATCTATAATGTCCTCTTTCTTAAGGTTAGTGATGGGATGATCTTGCTCATGGCTAAGAGTAGGATCGGCATTTCCTGCACTTATAGTCACTTGCTTAATGAGATCAGGTTGAGATTGCACATGGGACTTGTCTTCCTCTTGAGTAATCAAAGTTTATGTCAAAAGAGTCAATTGACTTTTTCAGTCATTAAGTGTTTAACTTTGCTACCCAAGGGTCTCATTTATCCTAGAGTTCACTCCCCCTTAAGATTGCATGAATTGTTGAAGAGTGTCCTCTAATGTATCCTCTATAGTGTCTTTTGGTATGCTATAATTAGAAGGTTGATATGCATCATGTGCTTGTGTTTGATGAGGTTAAGATGAGGGTTGTGTTTGATAGAATGAAAGTTGGTCTTATGAGTGTTCAAATGGAGCTTGGTAGGATTGAGGTGAGGTTAGATGATGAGGTGAAAAAGTTCCCTCATATCCCCTAACAAGGTTATGTTGATCAGGCCACCACGAATTGTAAGTTGGCCTAACAAGAGCCTTTGGCCGTTAGCTTGAATACAATCTCGAAGATACCAAGAAGATGGTGTTTGCGGTCTCTACAATACCAGGGAGATGGTGCTTGCACTCTATTCATTTCATAACCATAGTAACCCATAGATCCAAAGTCAACATATAATTCACAATTTGAACCTAACCTCCAATCTCCACAAGAATATACCACTAATTAAGCAACCAACAATTCATAAATCCAACCACCCTCTAATCTCCCTATGCAAAAACAATACCATGAATTAGCCAATAGCACAAAGATCCTAGTCGCCTCTAAAATCCACCTCCTAGTTAACATGCAAAACTATACTAAAAAGGAAAAAAACAAAGAAAGAATCCTAAATCTAATAAGCTTATAAGTATAAACGATGGAAGAAGTTATCCAAGGCCTAAGCCAAAGATTCATCCGTTATTGTAGGTGTTAATGGAAATTAATCAACCGGTTGTATGATTCCCAAGGTTGTCAAATGTTCGCTTTCCCATTCAATCCCCGTAGCAATGTAACACCCAAGAGTAAGTGGTCATCAAGTATAACTAAGTAGTGATGTCAAATTTCACGAAAATTGGGCCCAATATAGGCTATCGGTCAAAGCTAACACTCAACACTCTCAAGAATCACACAATTTGGTAAAATGCTTCTCAAAAACAAAAAATGAAAAATCATTTGGTTTGAGGAGGCTTCTTGTTGAAACTAGAACAAAAGAAATGAAAGTTAGATTAACAAATTGTAAAATGAATTAGATTCAATTGATCCGATAACTCAATTCAGCCAAATATTTCAACAAGGTTTATAACTCATATCAAACCTCAAACCCCATAATCAAGAGAGTTCGATTCGGAAGATTTAGTTTTAAAAACCAACAATTCTTAAGCAATTGAAATTAGATTCATAATCAATACTAGAATCATTAGCTAATACCATCGATTTGACTAGGATCAATACAAAATTAGGATTCCAGCATTCAGCTAGCATCCAACATTCAATTGATAAGAATGGATTCCATAGTAATTGATGTTAGATTCATTATCTAGTAGATAGCTTTAGATTAATACCATCGATTTGGATGAATTCAACACACAATTGAGGAATTTTATATTGAAACCACCAAACATAATAAATAATCTAAGTGTTCTAAGAGTTCTACATTCAATTACTAAGAATTAAATATCTAAGAAGATAAAGCAATTAATTCATGAGATACCTTCAATGAAACCTTGAACTCTTTGAGTGACATTCACAATTGAACACAATTTGGAGAGCTAGTTACTTGAATCCATGAAGAAATTGACAATTGAATTGAAGAAAGCTTGAAAACTACTTGAATTTCATTAGTAAAAGAGGACTTGTAATGAAAATAAAAGTGGTTCTCTTTCTAAAACTACTCCTAAAAAGCTATATTAAACTATATCTACGTATAAAAAACTTAGATCTCCCAAAATTGGCACAAAACTGCCTTAAACAGGCTAAAAATTAATAGAGTCTGTGCGAACCATGCTCACGCTTCGGGGACTGTGTGCACGATTTGGAAGGCTTGAAAATCAAGCCTCAGTATCTTGCACACGGTTCATAGACCGTGTGCATGGATTGCTTACGGCCTCGACCATGCACACGCTTCATGCCCATGGTACCATATGTATGCTTCACTGACCCTATGCACGATTGTGCAAATTGAGCAAATCTTAAAAAGTGGTATGAAATCGATATATTATGGACCTCGATTGGACTTATGGTTTGAGAGATATGACCCTCCAAAATTTCAGCTTTGCTTACTGCAGTAGCTTGTATCCTAGTTTTAGCAGCTTGTATTCTAGCAGCATCTTCTTGAAACTCATTCTCTTTTCGACCGAATTCCATTTGAAGTCACTCAACTTAAGCTCAAAGCCTATGAAACACAAAACAAATTTAGTTAATACTAAAATCTAACTTAAAAGGCATACAAAATCCTAAACTAATACTAATAAAGCACAAGTTAAGGTGTTATAATGGCACTTTTGAAGTGCAATCAGTTATGCATCGTATTGTTACTCAGTTTGAGAGAGACAGAGAGACAAAGAGAGAGAGAGATTATTATATTCCTTTTGGGAAATTAAAATATTTTGTACACACAGAATGACACAAACTAAAACTTTTCGTATGTGGTGATGACGTGGACATACTATCTACTTTTCTTATTTTTTCTATTTAAAATTCATATAATATATGACGAGGGTTGATGAGCTATAAGTTAAATAAAAATTACTATAAATGGCGCAACTAATTCTAATTTAAAATTTCAGTTTGTTTTTTTCCCCAAAAGTTGAAAAGTGATTAGCGTTATAAACTTTTCAATATTATATTTCCACTCTACCATCAGCATTTCCTAGTTCTAAATTTTTTAAAAATATTTTTTTATTTATTTTACATTCATAAGGTCACAACTGATTGTCCTCAACTTGGCCTTTTTCAATAAATTTCGGCCATTCCCCATTGTAACAATATATGGACAAATTTTAGTGTGCAAGTCTATCATAAATTTTGCAAGCTAATTGCCAAAAGTAACAGAAAGGAATAATTTTATAACCCTTTAACATTGGTATTAATTCTTGATTGGGTCCACAGGATTGAGTGCGTGGTTTTTTACCCTACTAATTGTACTTCAAAAGTGCAATTACAATACTTTAATTTGTGTTTTATTAGTCCTAGTTCAAGAATTTAAGAAATATATAAATCAAATTTTCAATTCATTTTCGCACTGTGCAATGTAGAAGGCAATGAGTCTACACTAATTAAATGCATATGGGACATGAGTTACCTTTTGGGAAAACTGTATTTATGCCCTCTATATTTCATGTATATTCATTTTTGTATTTCAATTCTCCTCATTATTGTCCATTTTCTCCTTTTTATGCTCTCATTCTAAACAAATTACTTCATATATATTTTCTAATGTGTCATTATGCCACTTAGGATGACTCTTTACAATTTTCTTATTTAATTTTTTTGGATAAGGTATTTTCCTATGATACTTAGAACCCGAATTGTTCTGGTACGTGGAACGAAAACAAGAACGGAAACGTGGTACGCTAAAAGTTTCGGAATATGATATGTTAGAAGTAGACTTCGATAAAGTATACTATTAAAATTAAGGTACTTCTAGAAGAATTTTTTTAAATAATTAGATATTTAGTAAAACATAATTTATATTTTTTTCAATTAATCATATAAACAAACATTCTAGGAGTATTATGACCCTTTTTTTTTGGCATATTGTTATGTCAAAATTCTATTCTTTCTATATTTTTATTTATTATAATTGATTTTTTTTTCTTGTTAGGTGACCTTTAAAGAAATACGCCGAAAAAAAAGTTTGAGATCGCTTTGAATCACTAAATTCACTATTTTAGAATGGTAAAGTACCATATTTCGGAACGTCGTTCCAAAAATGTAGTTCACTAGAGTATTAGAGTATTATGGTAACACATATATTTCCTTATCTATTTGAAGGTTATCTCATTATATCGTATTTTTTATTAATTAAAGTTATGACCGTTAAACATCCCAAAAAAAGGAAAAAAATTAGTCTTAAAAAGAACCTATCCTTTTTTTAAAATAAAAAAATAGTGGAGTTAAAATTGTTTTCAATTTGCATTTCTAATATTGACTTGATTAAGATTTACATACTTTAAATTTATTTGAAACATCTCACAATTTAATTTTACTAGAGGTTCAATAGGTTATACAAAATATGGTTAAAATTTCATAAATTCATTAATAACCATACTAACAGGAAAAAAGTGCATACAGCAGTTCAAGTCTATACCCAAAAAATTTGTTATCCTGATTTTTTTTAATACTTTTTTTTGGTTAACGGTTGTAACTTTAGTTAATAAAAAATAAGATATAAGGAGAATATAGCTCTGAAATAGATAACAAAATTCCTTATAAAAAAAAAATAGATAAGAAAATTAAAAAGAGTTATAATAGATGGCATGAGAACACATTAGAAAATATGTATGAAATGGTATGTTTGGAATAAAGAACATAAATGAGAGAAGATAGGCAATAATGAAGAGAGTTGAAACTAATAGGGCAAAATGAATACACATAAATATAGAGAGCAAAAATGAGAATTTTCCTTACCTTTTTGGGTGTGACATTAAGTGCATTATAGTTTTAGAAGTGCAAAAATAAAGTAATGAAACTTTAATTAAAAATAAAATGAGTGTGTGTTAAAAATTGAGTATTCCTTCATCAGATTGTGAGCTTTCAAAGATCTAAGGAATACTTTCCTTTGCTCCTATCTTCATTATCGACATGAAAAAGATGTCTTGAAGGAGTTCAAGACGATGGTGGATTTGAGTTCAGCTCCTAGTGAATTCTAGGGATGTTGTAGATCTCGACACTCAATCAACCATTGAAAAACCGTGTCAAAGAACTGACACGTGATTGTGGATTCGGTTGTTACAAGAATAGTACACCCACAAGCGTGTTGATTTGGCACCTAAGAATAGGATAATATGGGAATGGGTTGTAAGTCGAGTCCTTTGTATTCATTCCTTATAGTGCTTGGTTGGCTAGACTAGCTCCTGTGATTTTCTCTTACAAAGGTTTTCATGATAAAAATCTTGTGTCTCTTGTGTGATTGCTTACTGTTTTAGTTTATTGCATGTGATTGTTATAATTGTTGCACAGATTTAAAATTTGGACCATGATCTATTCACCCCCTCTAGATCAATTTGCAAGCCATATAAAATTCATATTGCTAGAATACAACAACACGAGTTTTCTCACTTTATACAATCTAGAATGCATGTATGATCATATTGAGTCGGGTTTGAAAATTGAGGAGCTCCACAATGTGTTGAAGCGTGGCTTGTACTTACATAACAAACATATTATAAATGAACTTTTAACAAATCGAATACGAGTCAAACTAGAATTCTTGGTTCGTTTCAGACCTCCAAGCATTTGCAAGCTGTGATGTTTACGTAGGAGCATGCTCGCCATTTTTGAACCTTAAATAAATTTGCAATAACCAAGTAAAATAGAAGTATAATTGAGATCAGAGCAAACCATAAATTAAACAAGACTTATTATTATTATTTTTATTTTTATGAGCCAAACACTAGATAATGGCTGATGCATCAGCTGTTATATATATCACGAAAACCAGTAATCATGACCAGTAATTTATTAGTTTCCAAGACTTATTATCGCTGCTGATATAAAACGCGTCCGGTCTCGCAGACCAGTAGCAACCATACAGACAATATTTATCTCTTAGTTTGTTATCGTAGACAGCAAAACTTTTATCCTTGGAATTCCAGTAAAAATGGCAGAAGTAGAGAGTATTTATAAAGACGCTGGTTCGGAAGCTAATTTTGAATTCCTCGCCATTGTTGATTGTATGGTTTCCGAGATCATCATTTCCAGATTGGCAACGAACTATCAATGGCGTGGGGTTATTTGGAACCCCACTGATGATGTGAACCGTAATAGGAGCAAACGGGTTCTCAAGCGATTCACAAAATGTCGTGCAGACGAAGAGGATTGCCAGGATGACTAAGGGAAGGAAAAAGCGGCCCATGGTAACTCTTGAAATGTCAATACGATGTTTTATGTTGCCTCACGTATCTCATTATATATACATATGGATATAAATAGAGTAATTTTATACATATGTTAATTTCAAAATCTATTTTCATTAATAAATACATGTAGAAACTATTCGCTTATGTATAAGAGTGTGAAAATACATCTTGCTTTCCCAAAAAAAAAAAAAAAGTGTGAAAATAGATTAAGAAATGGTTTATGTATCCAAGATAGAAGGCAACGGGTCAACATTAGTAAATACACAAATAAAATTTTCAATTCATTTTCACACTCCAATGTATAAGGCAATCAATCTGTGCCAATTAAATGCATCTGGGACGTGAGTTACCTTTTGGAAAAACTTATTTTTTGCCCTTTAGGTTTCACGTGTATTTATTTTTGCCTTTTTAGTTCAACCCTATTCAATATTGCACTTTCTCTCATTTATGCCCTCATTCCAAATATATTATTTTATATATATTTCCTAATGTGCCCTTATGCCACTTATGATATCTCTTTACAATTTTCTTATCTATTTTAATTTATTTAGATAATGAATTTTCTTATCTATTTGAAGGTTATGCTCTCATGTATCGTGTTTTTTATTAATTAAATTGCTGGACTCTAACACAAAAATAAATATAAAAAAATAGTCGTATAAAGAACCTATTTCTTTTTTTTTTTTTTTTCAAATAATGGAGTTAAAATTGTTATCATATTACATCTCTAATATTGACTTGATTAAGACTTACATACTTTAAATTTATTTCAAAATCATCACAAATTAATTTTACTAGAGGCTCAATAGGTTATACCAAATATAGTTAAAAGTTCATAAATTCATTTAATATCAATGTTAAAAGAAAAAAAAAAAGGTGCATAGAGCAATTTAAGGTCTATACCCAAAAAAATTATTTTCACCAATTTTTGTTTTGTACCTTTTTGGTTAACGGCTGTTACTTTAATTAATAAAAATAAGATATAAGGAGAACATAGTCTCCAAATAGATAAAAAAAAAATTCCTGATCAAAAACAAAATAGATAAGAAAATTGTAAAGAGTTATAATAGGTGGCATGAGAGGATATTAGGAAATATGTATGAATGGGTATGTTTGGAATGAGGACATAAGTGAGAGAAAATAGGCAATAATGAGGAGGGTTGAAACTAAGAGAACAAAAATAAAAATACATGAAATATCGAGGACAAAAATGAGGTTTTTCCTTACTTTTTTGTGCGTGACATTAAGTGCATTATAATTTTAGATAGAAATTGGGTGTTGTACTTCAAGCTATTATTGTTACGTTGCAAGATTCTTCGTCTGATATATGGTAAGGATAATACCCATGCCATTATTATTCCTTTCAAAATGTAACAATTAACTCATTGATTGATATGTTAATATCTTCTAAATCTCTAATATGTAACTTTCTCAGCACATTTATATGAAAAATAAACCAAATGTCTGAATACTTAAAAATTCATAAGCACATTTATGTTCATAGGTTCTTGGGCAACTTGGTTAGAATAACATATAAAGTTTTCACCTTGTAAAATTTATTCTTTGATTGATTGATATGGTAATATCTTTTAAATCCCGAACACGTGACATTGTCATCATTTATCTATGCCACTATTATTCATTTTAAATGTAAACAATAGAATAATATCTTTTTGAGTATGTAATCATTTTATCCCGCAAACATGGTCAAATATTTCAATGTGCTCCATCAATTTCTATTTATTCTACCCTTCCAAATTTTAAAAGTAAACTAATGTAGTTCAACACATAGTTTGGTGTCTCCCTGTAAGAAGCAATCCACCAATTGTCGTGCTTCCCAAGGTGCTTCGATGCTCGCCAATGCCTTTGATCCTTGATAATGGTGCCAAAACTTGATCGCTCTAAATATGTACAATATAATTATCACAAGAGTACGGCTGGCCATATAGTTTAAATCTAGTGAGTCCAGATATCGATTCTCTCGAAGATGAAGCTCAATATAAGCTATAGGCTTGAACTTGCATTCAATTCTCTCAACATTTGCAACAACTCAAATGAAATTACTTCTTAAAAAGGTAAAAGAAAAACACTTGATTTTCAAAGGTTGGTTTGACTAAACAAAAGCAATTTTAAAACAATAAATCTATTAAGATAAAGGACTTGGACCCAAATGATCCAACCATTCAATTCGCCTAGATTCCAATGAGGTTTGATAACTCATATCATTGGTTTCACCCCAAGCCTTTGATTTGGAGAATTTTGACCATTAAAATAATAAAATAAATGATAATCAATTTAGATTTGTAAACAATGAGATTCATGTATTCATACCATCGATCTTAGCAACACCTATACCAAATTTATAATTTGTGCATGGAAACTCAAAGACTTAATCAAGGACACAAGATTTCAATAGGATCTAAGAAATTATAACCATAAATTTAATTGAATAGCAATTTGAAATTAGATTCATGGTTAATTTGACAATCATAGACTAATACAATCGATTTGTGCAATTATAACAACAATTATGGAATTGTACGTTGAAATTACCAAACATAATCAATAATCTATGTGTTATAAGATATCTAAGTTTTATTTGCTCCCAATTGAAGATTTAAGAAGATAAAACAATGATAAAGTCATTACCTCTGTTGAAAACTTTGAAACCCGTGATTGTTCTTCACAATTGGATCTAAGAGAAGAATTAGCTATTTGATTCCATGAGAAATTGACTTGAACTCATAAGAAATTGCATTAAAATGATGAAAACAGGGCTTGATTACAACAAAAATGAAGAAATACAAAGAAATCTAAAATTTCTCTCTTTCTAAAACTATTCCAAAGAACCCTAAAAAGTCTAAAAATAAGATAAGATCCTGAAAGTTTTGACCAAAACTGCCTTAAATAGGCTATAAAAAGTAGAGATCCATGAAGCATTCGAACGCCTTAAATGGGCGTTCGAATGCCTAGCCAACCTAATTCAAATACCTAAATCCAGCCACTGAATCTCTCTAAGCATTCAAACACTTCGAACAGGAAACGAGAGCTGGAACTGTCGTTCGAACGATAGTGTAGATCTTGAAAAGTTACTTTAAATCCATATATAATGGACTCCAGTAACACTTTTGGTTTAAGAGATGACCTTTCAAAGTTTTAGTTTCGCATGATTCAGTAGCTTGTACTCTGACAGCATCTCCTTGAAACTCATTGTCCCTTCTTCCAAAATGCGCTCAAAATTATCTGATTTAAGCTCAAAACCTATACAAAGAAAAATAAACATAGTTAATATTAAAATCTAATGGAAAAGACATGAACTCCTAAATTAAGGCTAACAAAGCATGAATTAAAATGTTGTAATTGTACGTGTGAAGTGCAATCACACCCCCAACTTGCTTTTTGCTAGTCCTTAGCAAAATACTAAAAACAAAAGATAATATCTCCACTTTCGTAGGAGTCACGGATGCATTTAGCCTATGCATCAAGTTTTTAAACCCGTTAGGTTAATCCTAATGAACGAGTGGTATCTCGTGGGGGTTTTCAATTATGGTACTCACAAACATCTATTCGTGGCTTGCAATCAAAGATTTATGAGGACAAACAGAGCATGCATATTTTTATTCAAGATAATTCTCAATTCACCTTACCTCATAATACAAGTAAGATTAAATCATAAAGTAACATAAGGGAGGTTCAAGTGAGTGTATGATGAAACAATGCAATATAGCTCAAGTGTAACACACTCACACAATCACATCCTTTAGGGCTCGATTCAAATCCACATCGAGCATACATTCACAAGAAGGATGAACACACAAGGTTCTCACAATGGAAAGCTCATCATAGGAGTAAATGTAAGAAAACAGAAAAGGGCAATCCGATTACAAAAATCGAAAGAATAAAATTGTATCCGACTTAACATAACTTCATGAAAGAATATCCATAGTTAAGAACCAAGTAAAGTAATTGAAAAATAATAACTTACATTCCAAATAATTCTCAAAACATGAACACTTCGGATCAACTAGGACTTTTTAAGTTTATTGCATGACCAAGAGATATAAAGTAGGGATAAAGAAAGGATTAAAAGCTCAAAGCATGTGTGATCAAGGCATGTAATTATCATGAGTATATACTTCCAAATTTTCCATTTCATTTGATGTTGTTGCTCTCTTCTTTTCTTTTCTTTTCTTTTCTTTTTTTCCCTTGCTTCTTTTTTTTCTCAAACATCTAACCTCTTTATTCTTCTTTTTTTTTTTTTTTCCCTTCTTCTTGTTGTACTTCCCTTACTTTCAGTTTTTTTTTTTTACTAACTCTTCTCTTTTCCTTTTTTCACATTGCAAACATATCGGCCCTTTCCTTCTCGGTTTACAAATGTACTTCTCACAAGTAAAGGTATTTGTGTTTCTTGATCATAGGGAATATTTCAACAATAATACAACTTGAGCAAAGTTCACATAAGAAAATGGTCAAAAATGGGTCCAAGGGAATGCAAATTACAAGAAAATCTGTGACTCAATGAGGTAAATGATGGCATAAAATCATATTCTAAGTACAAAAAAGGTCCTCATGAGAATGCACAAGGTAGCAACACATGATGCTATATGACATGTTGTGCACAATGGTGTAATCCCCTTACTTATGTGTTTATGATGTAATCAGTGTGATAGGATTAAAGGATAAATCATCAATTATGTTCAAGTTATGATGAATGCATACGGCTAAACATCCTTTAATCTAAGAATGCATTTCGTAAATGTTCCTATGGTTCCCAAAGAATGATCCATAACACATCCACCAAGAATAATAAAAGGTCAATCATAAGGAACATGGAAGAATGTGCCAAAGATATAAACCAAGATACTAGAACTATAAAAAAACTCAAACCTCTCCTAAAAATCTCAAGTAGTAGAAAGATAGCCATACGATGTAATTACCTGAGATTGATCAATAATTCATCAATAGTTTTGTAGTAAAAACATGATATATATAATGAAGCTCAAAATATTTTTCAAACTTTTTCTATGAAAACACCAAAATAAAATCTTGCATCACACCATTCCTACAATTAATCAAAGCTTTGGAGGTAGCTAAGAATGGATGGCCCAATACGATAGGAATTTGAGTATATGCATTCAAAGGAGGAAGTGTATCCACAACAAATAGGTTAGTATCCTTAAAATTCTCTATTTTCTCTCCTTCCTCCTTAATCTTTTCTTGCTTGGAGTCCTCAATCCTGGGCTCCTCTCTCTCGAGTTCTTCTCTTTTAGGTTCCTCATCCCAATTCTCATCTTCAATACTTTCCTCACTCACCTTAAGAGTCTCTTCCCCAGACTCAAAATCTTGAGAAAGAATGATGTGATCTATGATGTCCTTATTCCTAAGGGTAAAGATGGGATAATCTTACTCCTAAAGCAGAGTTAGATTGGAATCACTTTTAAGCACTTGTCCATGAGAATTGGGTTGAAATTGAGAGGAAATCTCATCCTTCTCTTGAACACCCAAGGTTTGCATCAATAGGATCAAGTAACCCTTTATATCATCAAGAAGTTAGCCTTGTCATCCAAGAACTTTGTCTATCCTAAAGTGTAACCATTTTGTATGTGCATGAACTGTTGTGGGGTGTCCTCTAGTACATCCTTTATAGTGTACTCCAGTGTGCTATTGTGAGGAGATTAATGTGCATTATCTACTTATACTTGATAAGGTTGTGGTGGGGTTTGTGTTTGATAGAATAAAGGTTGGGTTTGGTATTGTTGAGGGAAAGATCCCTTATTCTTCTAATTATAATTGAAGGGAGCACACCACTCCAGATTGTAGGTTAGTATAAAAGGATCCCTTTGGCCATTAGCTCGAATGCAATCTCTAAGAGACCGGGAAGATGGTGCTTGCATTCTATTCTCATTAGCTCGAATGTAGTCTCTAAGAGACCTACGAGGAGACCATGGACGCTCCCATTACCATCACTCTCAATGCATTGAGAAAAGTGTTCCAATGCAATGTGCCTATGTTAAGTGCAGAGATGATGTATGAGAGAAAAAATGAGATACGAAGCCAACTGGAAAGGTTATTGGGGGTCACTGTTGAATGTCTACCGGTTGAGTCACGAGCACAAAATATTATGTCATGCATAGACAAATTAGCATTCCGCATTTCAGCAAGTCAACTCCTAATTCTTAATCACCAATTTTCTTCCTAAGAGCACCCCATTTTTGCTCGAACTTCTAACCTAGTCAATTAGTCGCTTCTAGGTCCCAACTGGCTCAATTGAAGCCTGGTGACCAAAATTCCCTAAGGCGTTTTAGGTAGCTTTGTAACCCCAGGCGGTCTTCAAAACCAACACCATCATAGGAATCTTTCTGAGATTGGGAAGTCTCTAAAACCAATCGCTGCCGTTAGAGTGACAGAAACACTCACAAACATTAAACGATTCAATTCTGGTGCCTGTTAGCCCACCAATGTAAATATATGTTATGCCCCTTGGCATTCGATAGTTTTTCGAGACTAGACAGTCGCCGAAACCAACACCATACCGTCGGAGTGACAGGAATACTCACAAACCTTTAAGCCACTGAAGTGACGATAACACTCACCAGGTTGACATGGGTTTTGCCACTAAACCGTCTAATGTCACGAGACCGAATACGCCTCTTGGTTGTGGCACGTTCATCAGAGAAAAGGGAGAGCTCTGGAAATAAAATCGACACAAACGTCGGAGTGACGAAAGCACTAGTAAACCTAGGTCAACACTAGTACTTGCTAGCCCGACACGGTGAAAAATAACCAAACTGCTTATTGGACACACTGACATGTCCTCGAGAAAGTACTATGCCCTCGAGACGGTAAATCCACCTTCTCTAACTATCCCTTGATAGTCCAACACATTCAAGATGCCGATCAAACCAACTCCAAATCAATTCTGGTCAACCCTAGTCAAATGACCATCTTGCCCCCAGCACTCTGGCACGTCCTTCGAGAAAGCATCAATCGCTTGAGACAGTAAGGCCACCTTCTCAAAACTCTCTCGAGACAGTCCGACATATTCGATATGTCACTTAAATCCATCATAGCCACATTCCAAAAAGTTTTGGTCAAAATAACCGTTTTACCTATGGTGACCTAGGCACTTCCTAAATTATACCGGCTCTGGGTACCGAACCAACATGCATTGGAAAACTCTAAATGAGATCCCTTTCCATTTCTAGGGGAGTCCTTTGACTCAAAGCATCTCTAAGACAACAAAAGCTTCTAGAAGCGTCTTGCAGACGCTTTGCTAGGGTTGTCTTTTTCTCTGATTCCCTGACTAAAATGCACCGTCAAATGACTTGAGAAATATGTAACTCAAGAAATTCCCGAAAGCCTTTCCATAGGTCTTTCCATTTATATGGATCGATTGAAAAGATCGCTTCCTGAATCACTCGATCGCATGGCTTAGAAGTTTTCACTTTTAGAAACCCTTGGAGTGTCTCACAAACGCTTTGTCGGGGTTGACTTTTTCTTCAATTCCCTAATTAAAACGAATCATCAAACGACTTGCGAAATGCGTAAATTATAGAATTTCCTAAAGCTTGTTCGAAAGACCTCCCATCAGTACGGTTCAATTAAGGAGGTCCCTTCCCAAAATCCAAGATCATGTGGCATAAAAACTACTACTTTCGGCAACCATCGAAATGTCTCGTAGATGCTCTGACAAGCTTATTTTTGTGCACACTTCTCGATGACGTATCTCCATCATCCAGAATCCTTTGAAGCACTCCAAGGGCTCTCAGTTCATGAGAAACTGCGGAGGAACGTCATGAACGTGACCGATTTTCCTGGATTACATGAATATCAAGGTGAAGTCAGCATAAGGGTACCCGATGGCAAAGCGTGTGCTATATGCGCCCAAAAAATGATCAGATTGAACAAAACTTGCCTTGTAACCCAAGCTAGCATAGTACAATGAGTGCCACGTGCCACTTAACTACTGCCACAGTACTGGCGCAAGTGCTATATGCGCCAGTACAAAGTTTGCCTAGGCGCATATAGCACATGCTTCAGAGCCTAAGTGAATAATTGAAGAGAAAGACTCGAAGACACTTTGAATTTTGTAGAGACAGAGAGAGAGAGAGGGGGAGAGAGAGAGAACGTAGTCCCTTCCCTGGAAGTGGAGCACTGGAGGCACTAGATGTGAGAGAATGTAGAACCCTAAGCGATAGTCGTTTAATAGTTTAACCTAAGCCAAAAAGTAAAGGCGTAAAAATTAGCCTATATAAAAAAAAAAATTAAAGCGGGGGAAACGGGGCTAGGGCGGGGGTGGGGCAAGGTAGGGAGGGGCGTGGGGAAACCTTGGTCCAGTCCCGTCTCCATACTCGTATGAATTTTCATTTTAACCTCTATCCCTGCCTCCATCTCCGTTTCGTATCCTCCATCCTTGCCCAGAATGGGGCTTATTCGATCAGATATCTACTTTTCCCCGGTCCATTGTCATCCTTACTCATGACCCATAAACAAGATTGAAATGACCTCTAAACCATCAACATCCTCTTTCACCTGTGCATCCCCAACATCAAAAGGACCAAAATCCTCGCTAAGGATAAGGGCTCTCTTTAGAGGATCCTTAATATGGTGTCTCTCATTTTTTACCTTTGTTGACTCCTCTTTTCTCTCACTCATTGCCTCGTTTTCCTCTTCCTCACTCTCTTCTTTCTTGGAGTCCTTGATCATGGGCTCCTTTTTCTCGGGTTCCTCATCCTTATTCTCATTTTCAATAATATCCCCACTCACCTTAAAAGTTTCTTCTATAGATTCAAAATCTTAAGGAAGAATGGTTTGATCTATAATGTCCTCTTTCCTAAGATTAGTGATGGGATGATCTTGCTCATGGCTAAGAGTAGAATTGGCATTTCCTGCACTTACAGTCACTTGCTTAGTGAAATTGGGTTGAGATTGCATGAGGGACTTGTCTTGCTCTTGAGCAATCAAAGTTTGTGTCAAAAGAGTCAATTGGCTTTTTAAGTCATTAAATGTCTGACTTTGCTGCTCAAGGGTCTCATCTATCCTAGGGTTCACTCCCCCTTGAGATTGCATGAATTGTTGAAAAATTTCCCCTAATGTATCCTCTATAGTGTCCTCGAGTGTGCTATCATTAGAAGCTTCATATGCATCGTGTGCTTGTGTTTGGTAAGGTTAAGATGAAGATTGTCTTGTGAGTGTTCAAATGGAGCTTAGTAGGATTCAAGTGAGGCTAGATCATGAGGTGAAAAGGTTCCCTCATATCCCCTGACAAGGTTGTATTGATCAGGCTTCCCCGAATTGTAAGTTAGACTAACAGGAGCCCTTTGGCCATTAGCTCGAATACAGTCTCAAAGAGACCAAGAAGATGGTGTTTGCAATCTCTACGAGATCGGGGAGATGGTGCTTGCACTCTATTCATTTCATAACCGTAGTAAGCCATGGATCCAAAGTCAACAAACAATTCACAATTCTAACCTAACCTCCAATCTCCACAAGAATATACCACTAATTAAGTAACAAACAATTCACAAATCCAACCGCCCTCCAATCTCCCTATGCAAAAACAATACCATCAATTAGCAGATAGCACAAATATCCTAGTTGCCTCTAACAATCCACCTCTTAATTAACATGTAAAACTATAAATAAAAGGAAAAAAAACAAAGAAAGAATCCTAAATCTAATATGCTCCTAAGTACAAGGGATGGAAGAAGTTACCCAAGGCCTAAGCCGGAGATTCCTCCGTTATTTTAAGTGTTGATGGAAAAGTAATCCACCGGTTGCGTGATTCCCAAGGTTGTTGAATGATCGCCTTCGCATTCAATCCCCAATAAAGGTGCCAAAACTTGACACGACCGTAGTAATGTAACACCCACGAGTAAGTGGTCGTCAAGTATAACTCGGTAAGTACTGATGTCGAATTTTACGAAAATTGAGCCTAATATAGGCTATAGGCCAACGCAAACACTCAACACTCTGAAAACTCATGCAATTTGGTAAAATGCTTCTTAAAAACGAAAAATAAAAAATGATTTGGTTTGAGGAGGCTTGTTATTGAAGCTATAACGAAGGAAATAAAAGCTAGATTAACAAATTGTAAAAGGAATTTGATTTAATTGATCCGATAACTCAATTCATCCAAAGATTTCAACAAGGTTTATAACTCAAATCAGACCTCAAACCTCATAATGAAGAAAGCTTGATTCGGAAGATTTAGTTTTGAAAACAAATAATTCTTAAGCAATTAAAATTAGATTCATAATTAATAGTAGAATCATAGGTTAATACCATCAATTTGACTATGATCAATAGAAACTTAGGATTCTAGCATTCAACTAGCATCTAACATTCAATTGACCAAAATGGATTCCATAGTAATTGATGTTAGATTCATTATCTAGTAAAGAGCCTTAGATTAATACTATCGATTTCGATGAATTCAACAAAAATTGAGGAACTATGCATTGAAACCACCAAACATAATCAATAATCTAAGTGTTCTAAGATTTCTACATTCAATTGCCAGAAATTAAAGATCTAGAAAGATAAAGCAATGAATTCATGAGATACATTCAATGAAACCTTGAATTCTTTGAGTGATCTTCACAATTGAACCCAATTTGGAGAGCTAGCTACTTGAATCCATGAAGAAATTGACAATTGAATTGAAGAAAGCTTGAAAACTACTTGAATTTCATTAGTAAAAGTGGAATTACAATGAAAATAAAGGTGGTTCTCTCTCTAAAACTACTCCTAAAAAGCTATATTTTACTATATCTACGTATAAAAAACTTAGATCTCTCAAAAATGGGTGCAAAACTGCCTTAAATAGGCGCAAAAATAATCGACTCTGCACGAGCCGTGCTCACGCTTTGGGGACCGTGTGCACGCTTTGGAAGGCTTCAAAATCAAGCCTCAGTATCTTGCACATGATTCACAGACCGTGCGGACGGCTTGCTTACGGTCTCGATCGTGCACACACTTTTGTCCCCATGGTACCATGCGTACACTTCCCTGACCCTATGCACGGTTGTCCAAATTGAGTAAATCTTAAAAAGTGATATGAAATAGATATATTATGGACCTCGGTTGGACTTATGGCTTGAGAGATATGGCCCTTCAAAATTTCAGTTCTGTTTACTTCAACTTGCACCCCAACTTCAGCAGCTTGTACTCTGACAGTATTTTCTTCAAAACTCATTCTCTTTCCGATCGAATTCCAATTGAAGTCACCCAAGTTAAGCTCAAAACCTATGCAACACAAAAAAAAAAAAAAAAAAAAAAAAAAAAAAAGTTAATACTAAAATCTAACTTAAAAAACATACAAAATTCAAAATGAATGCTAACAAAGCACAAATTAAGTTGTTATAGCACTTTTGAAGTGCAATCTGTTATGAGAGTGATTATTATATTCCTTTTGGGGAATTAAAATATTTTGTACACACAGAATGACACAACTAAAACTTTTCGTATATGGTGATGACGTGGACATACTCTCTACTTTTCTTCTTTTCTCTATTTAAAATTCATATAATATGTGGCGAGGACTGATGAGCTATAAGTTAAAAATTACTATAAATGGCACAACTAATTCTAATTTAAAATTTCAGTTTGTTTTTTTCCCCCCGAAAGTTGAAAAGTGATTAGCGTTATAAACTTTTCAATATTATATTTCCACTCTACCATCAGCATTATCTAGTTCTAAATTTTTCAAAAATATTTTTTTATTTACTTTACATTCATAAGGTCACAATTGATTGTCCTCAACTTGGCATTTTTCAATAAATTTCGGCCATTCCCCATTGTAACAATATATGGACAAATTTTAGTGTGCAAGTCTATCATAAATTTTGCAAGCTAATTGCCAAAAGCAATAGAAAGGAATAATTTTATAACCCTTAAACATTGGTATTAATTCTTGATTGGGTCCAGAGGATTGAGTGCGTGGTTTTTTACCCTACTGATTGTACTTGAAAAGCGCAATTACAAAACTTTAATTTATGTTTTGTTAGCCCTAGTTGAAGAATTTAATAAATATATAAATCAAATTTTCAATTCATTTTCACACTGCTATGTGGAAGGCAATGAGTCTACACTAATTAAATGCATGTGGGACATGAGTTACGTTTTGGGAAAACTGTATTTATGCTCTCTATATTTCATGTATATTCATTTTTGTATTTCAATTCTCCTCATTATTGTCCATTTTCTCTTTTTTATGCTCTCATTCTAAACAAATTATTTCATATATATTTTCTAATGTGCCAATACGCCACTTAGGATGATTTTTTTTACAGTTTTCTTATTATTATTATTATTATTATTTTGGATAGGGTGTTTTCTTATATTACTTAGAATTTGAATCATGTACATGGAACGGAAACGAAAACATGGTACACTGAAAGTTCCAAAATATGGTACGCTAGAAATAGACTTTGATAAAGTATATACTATTAGAATTAAAGTACTTTTAGAAGAATTTTCTTTAATGATTAGACATTCAATAAAACATAATTTATATTTTTTCAAATTAATCATATAAACACACATTCTAGGAGTATTATGACCTTTCTTTTATTTTTTTGCATATTATTATGTCAAAATTCTATTCTTCCTATATTTTTGTTTATTATAATTTTTTTTTTCTTTTAGGTGACCTTTAAAGATATAGATAGAAAAAAAGTTTACGATCTGTTTGAATGGCTAAATTTACCATTTTAGAATGCTAGAGTACCATGTTTCAGAACGCCGTTCTAAAAAATTAATTCACTAGGGTATTCGACTATTATGGTAACACATGTATTTCCTTATCTATTAATTAAAGTTATGATCGCTAACACCCCAAAAAAAAGGAAAAAAAAATTTGGCTTAAAAAGAACCTATCCTTAACAACAAAAAATAGTGGACTATGTTTGGCTAATCAATGTACAAATCACAAATTTGGTATTGATTAAGTTGAATCGATGGTATTAACCTTTGATTTCCCATTGAACATGTATCTAATTTCAATTGCTTAAGAATTATCGATTTTCAAAGCTAAATCCTTAAAATCAAACACACTTAAATGTTGTGTTTGATTTGAGTTATAAATCTCATTGGAAACCTTGGATGAAATTGAGTGATTCAATCATGTGAGCCCAATTCCCTTTTAATTGCTTTAATTCTAATTTCATTTTGCTTTAATTTAATTGCCTAGTTATTAATTGCTTTAAATTTTCATTACACTAGTTTAGTAATTCAAAACTCCCATAAAAAAACTAAAAAATTTTCGTCATTTTATTTTTACTTTTTATTTTAGATCCAATTCCCCATTTTATTGCAATTAAATCATAGGTTAGGTTAGTATGAGATGAGTTTTAGAGCCTATATTTGGCTAGATCTCTTGAGAGAGAACGATACCGGATCTTCCGGTTTATACTTCATCGCGAACTCTGTACTCTTATGGGGTACTAACTCCATTTGTAGGAATACCGCATTCGGAGGCGAGTCATGTAACAGTTAATTGATTGATTGATATGGTAATAACTTCTATGTAACTTTTTCACCACATTTATACAAAAAAATAAACCAAATTTTCTAATAGTTAAAATTTTGTAAGCACATTTATGTTTATAGGTTCTTGGGCAACTTGCTAAGGATAACATACAAGAAATTCCTTTATCATGTAAAATTTATTCTTTGATTGATATGGTAATATCTTTTAAATCCCGAAATATGTCACATTTTCATCACATTTGTCTATGCCACTATTATTCCTTTTATATGCAAACAATACGATAATATCTTTTAGAGTAAACAATTATTTTATCACTCAAACATAGTCGAATATTTCAATGTCCTCCAACAATTTCTATTTATTGTACCCTTCCAATTTTTAAAAGTAAACTAATGTAGTTCAACACATAGTTTGGTGTCTCCCTTTTATATATTACTTGACAGTGGGGCAGACGCGAGGCATGTGCAAATCCATTTATATCATTAAAAACAAAATTGACTTAAAATTGTTTTAAATTTCATTAAAACATAAATTATAGCGGAGTAAAATTAATAAAGATAAAGACACACGATGTTAAAGACCACTAAGAATATATTCCACACGATACCAAATGGCCATGGTTGAATCGTAGCCAACCGAGAAAGCAATCACATGGTCATACCTTCAGCCCGTTGTTTGTCTGGGAGTAAACTGGAACATCATTCAATCGTAGTCGGCTGGGAAGATTTTCTGGTTTGTTGAACTGGGACGAAGTTGGAGAATTCAAAAAGCGAAATGATTATGAGGGATACGAAAATAAAAAAAAATTAGGCCTTCCCTCCAATTCCAACCCCAAAAAAGACACTATTTTGTATTAATAATACGTTGAACTTCACATATAACCATTTCACTTCAAAACAATGTTTTGAAAACCGGACCGTTGAGCGAACAGAAAAAGTGATCGGGTCACTGGTTTAACGGTCTAGTCAACCGTTATTGACCTGTGATGTTGAAATTATGTCATTAATTTATTTATTAGTAGTAACAAAGGGTGTCTTATTTTTCTACACTAATTTTGATTCTTAAAACCTGAAATTTTGAAATTAAAACTAGAAATTTTGCCTTAAAATATTAAACCGGACGGTCCAATGACCAGTTTAATTGACTGGGTCGCAGTTCAACCACGGTTCTTACTGAGTTTTACCAGGTTTTGACCAAAATGGGTTTGGAGGGTTGACATGACCGTTTTTTGACCAGTCGACGGCTCAACAGGTTGAATCGATCGATCCAGTCCGATTTTTAAAACACCAGTTCAAAAGGCATACGCAAATAACAGTATAGGCAAGCACTCACCTAAATTTTTTTTTAACAAGAAAGAGGATAGACAGGCTCATGTACTCACAAATTGCTCATCATATAATGATCTTCAGGCTGAAACTTACGACAAAAGAACTAAAAATCAGAATTACGAAACCCATTATGCCTTTACCGCTCCATTTTATTAGAAGTGCAAAAATAAAGTAATGAAACTTTAATTAAAAATAAAATGAGTGTGTGTTAGAAATTGAGTATTCCTCCATCAGATTGTGAGCTTTCAAAGATCTAAGGAATACTTTCCTTTGCCCCTATCTTCATTATCGACATGAAAAAGATGTCTTGAAGGAGTTCAAGACGATGGTGGATTTGAGTTCAGCTCCCGGTGGATTCGAGAGATGTCGTAGATCTCGACACTCAATCAACCATTGAAAAACTGTGTCAAAGAACAGACACATGATTGTGGATTCGGTTGTTGCAAGAATAGTACACCTGCAAGCGCGTTGATTTGGCACCTAAGAATTGGATTATATGGGATTGGGTTGTAAGTCGAGTCTTTTGTATTCATTTTTGCTAGTGCTTGGTTGGCTAGATTAGGTTCTGTGATTTTCTCTTACACGGGCTGTCAAGCTAAAAATCTTGTTCTTCTTGTGTGATTGCCTACTGTTTTAGTTTATTGCATGTGATTGTTATAATTGTTGCACAGATTTAAAATTTGGACCATGTTCTATTCACCCCCTCTAGATCAATTTGCAAGCCATATAAAATTCATATTGCTAAGATACAACAACACGAGTTTTCTCACTTTATACAATCTAGAATGCATGTATGATCATATTGAGTCGTGTTTGAAAATTGAGGAGCTCCACAGTGTTGAAGCGTAGCTTGTACTTACATAACAAACATATTATAAATGAACTTTTAACGAATCGAATACAAGTCAAACTAGAACGAATCGAATATGAGTCAAACTAAAATTCTTGATTCGTTTCAGAGCTCCAAGCATTTGCAAGCTGTGATGTTTACGTAGGAGTATGCTCGCCATTTTTGAACTTTAAATAAATTTGCAATAACCAAGTAAAATAGAAGTATAATTGAGATCAGAGCAAACCATAAATTAAACAAGACTTATTATTTTTATTTTTATTTTTATGAGCCAAACACTAGATAATGGCTGATGCATCAGCTGTTATATATATCACGAAAACCAGTAATCATGACCAGTAATTTATTAGTTTCCAAGACTTATTATCGCTGCTGATATAAAACGCGTCAGGTCTCGCAGACCAGTAGCAACCATACTGACAATATTTATCTCTTAGTTTGTTATCGTAGACAGCAAAACTTTTATCCTTGGAATTCCAGTAAAAATGGCAGAAGTAGAGAGTATTTATAAAGACGCTGGTTCGGAAGCTAATTTTGAATTCCTCGCCATTGTTGATTGTATGGTTTCCGAGATCATCATTTCCAGATTGGCAACGAACTATCAATGGCGTGGGGTTATTTGGAACCCCACTGATGATGTGAACCGTAATAGGAGCAAACGGGTTCTCAAACGATTCACAAAATGTCGTGCAGACGAAGAGGATTGCCAGGATGACTAAGGGAAGGAAAAAGCGGCCCACAGTAACTCTTGAAATGTCAATACGATGTTTTATGTTGCCTTACGTATCTCATTATATATACATATGGATATAAATAGAGTAATTCTATACATATGTTAATTTCAAAATCTATTTTCATTAATAAATACATGTAGAAACTATTCACTTATGTATAAGAGTGTGAAAATATATCTTGCTTTCCCAAAAAAAAAAAAAAAAGTGTGAAAATAGATTAAGAAATGGTTTATGTATCCAAGATACAAGGCAACGGGTCAACATTAGTAAATACACAAATAAAATTTTCAATTCATTTTCACACTCCAATGCAGAAGGCAATCAACCTGTACTAATTAAATGCATCTGGGACGTGAGTTACCTTTTGAAAAAACTTTATTTTTGTCTTTAGGTTTCACGTGTATTTATTTTTGCCTTTTTAGTCCAACCCTATTCAATATTGCTCCTTCTCTCATTTATGCTTTCATTCCAAATATATTATTTTATATAGATTTCCTAATGTGCCCTTATTCCACTTATGATATCTCTTTACAATTTTCTTATCTATTTTAATTTATTTAGATAATGAATTTTCTTACCTATTTGAAGGTTATGTTCTCATGTATCGTGTTTTTTATTAATTAAATTGCTGGACTCTGACGCAAAAATAAATATAAAAAAATAGTGGTATAAAGAACCTATTTCTTGTTTTCCTTTTTTTTTCAAATAGTGGAGTTAAAATTGTTATCACATTACATCTCTAATATTGACTTGATTAAGACTTACATACTTTAAATTTATTTGAAAATCATCACAAATTAATTTTACTAGAGGCTCAATAGGTTATACCAAATGTAGTTAAAAGTTCATAAATTCATTTAATATCAATGTTAAAAGAAAAAAAAAAGTGCATAGAGCAATTTAAGGTCTATACCCAAAAAAATTATTATCACCGATTTTTGTTTTGTACCTTTTTGGTTAACAGCAGTAACTTTAATTAATAAAAATAAGATATAAGAGGAACATAGTCTCCAAATAGATAAAATCAAAAATAAAATAGATAAGAAAATTGTAAAGAGTTATAATAGGTGGCATGAGAGGATATTAGGAAATATGTATGAATGGGTATGTTTGGAATGAGGACATAAGTGAGAGAAATAGGCAATAATGAGAAGGGTTGAAACTAAGAGAACAAAAATGAAAATACTTGAAATATCGAGGACAAAAATGAGGTTATTCCTTATTTTTTTGAGCGTGACATTAAGTGCATTATAATTTTAGATAGAAATTGGGTGTTGTACTTCAAGCTAATATTGTTACGTTGCGAGATTCTTCGTCTGATATATGGTAAGGATAATACCCATGCCATTATTATTCCTTTCAAAATGTAACAATTAACTCATTGATTGATATGGTAGTATCTTCTAAATCTCTAATATGTAACTTTCTCAGCACATTTATATGAAAAATACACCAAATATCTGAATAGTTAAAAATTCATAAGCACATTTATGTTTATTGATTCTTGGGCAACTTGGTAAGAATAACATATAAGAAATTTATCTTGTAAAATTTATTCTTTGATTGATTTATATGGTAGTATCTTTTAAATCCCGAACATGTGACATTGTCATCACATTTATCTATGCCACTATTGTTCATTTTAAATATAAACAATAGGATAATATCTTTTAGAGTGTATAATCATTTTATCCCTCAAACATAGTCTCATATTTCAATGTCCTCCATCAGTTTCTATTTATTCTACCCTTCCAAATTTTAAAAGTAAACTAATGTAGTTCGACACATAGTTTGGTGTCTCCCTTTAAGAAGCAATCCACCAATTGTCGTGCTTCCCAAGGTGCTTGGATGCTCGCCAATGCCTTTGATCCGTGGTAATGGTGCCAAAACTTAATCGCTCAAAATATGTACAATATAATAATCACACACATACGGCTGGCCATATAGTTTTAATTTGGTGAGTCTAGATATCGATTCTCTCGAAGATCAAGCTCAATATAACCTACAGGCTTGACCTTGCATTCATTTCTCTCAACATTTGCTATAACTCAAATGAAATTACTTCTTAAAAAGGAAAAAGAAAAACACTTGATTTTCAAAGGCTGGTTTGACTAAACTAAAGCAATTTTAAAACAATTAATCTATTAGGATAAAGGACTTGGACCCAAATGATCCAACCATTGAATTCGCCTAAGATTCCAATGAGGTTAATAACTCATATCGTTGGCTTCACCCCGAGCCTTGATTCGGAGAATTTTGACCATTAAAATAATAAAATCAATGATAATCAATTTAGATTTATAAACAATGAGATTCACGTATTCATACCATCAATCTTAGCAACACCTATACCAAATTTATAATTTGTGCACGGAAACTCAAAGATTTCAATAGGATCTAAGAAATTATTACCATAAATTTAATTCAATAGCTATTTGAAATTAGATTCATGGTTAATTTGACAATCATAGACTAATACCATCGATTTGTGCAATTATAGTAACAATTATGGAATTGTATATTGAAATTACCAAACATAATCAATAATCTGTGTTACAAGATATCTAAGTTTTATTTGCTCCCAATTGAAGATTTAAGAAGATAAAACAATGATAAACTCATTACCTCCATTGAAAGCTTTGAAACCCATTATTGTTCTTCACAATTGGATCTAAGAGAAGAATTAGCTATTTGATTCCATGAGAAAGTGACTTGAACTCATAAGAAATTGCATTAAAATGATGAAATTAGTGCTTGATTACAACAAAAATGAAGAAATACAAAGAAATCTAAAATTTCTCTCTCTTTAAAACTATTCCACCCTAAAAACTTGAAAAAATGATGAAATTAGTGCTTGATTACAACAAAAATGAAGAAATACAAAGAAATCTAAAATTTCTCTCTCTTTAAAATTATTCCACCCTAAAAACTTGAAAAATAAGATAAGGTCCCGAAAATTTTGACCAAAACTACCTTAAATAGGCTAAAAATAGTAGAGATCCACGAAGCATTCGAACACCTTAAATGGGCGTTCGAATGCCTAACCAACCTAATTCAAATGCCTAAATGTAGCCACTGAATCTCCCCGAGCGTTCAAACGCTTCGAACAGGAAACGGGAGTTCAAACGATGTGTAGATCTTGAAAAGTTATATTAAATCCATAGATAATGGACCCCAGTAAAACTTTTGGTTTAAGAGATGACCTTTCAAAGTTTTAGTTTCGCATGCTTCAGTAGCTTGTACTCTGACAGTTTCTCCTTGAAACTCATTCTCCCTTCTTCTGAAATGCACTCAAAATTATCTGATTTAAGCTCAAAATCTATACAAGGAAAAATAAACTTAGTTAATATTAAAATCTAACGGAAAAGACATGAACTCCTAAATTAAGGCTAACAAAGCATGAATTAAAATGTGGTAATTGTACATGTGAAGTGCAATCACACCCCCAACTTGCTTTTTGCTAGTCTTTAGCAAAATACTAAAAACAAAAGAGATAATCTCCACTTTCGTAGGAGTCACGGATACATTTAGCCTATGCATCAAGATTTTAAACCTGTTACGTTAATCTTAGTGAACGAGTGGGTATCTCATAAGGGTTTTCAGTTATGGTACTCACAAACATCTATTCGTGGCTTGCAATCAAAGATTTATGAGGACAAACAGAGCATGCATACTTTTGTTCAAGATAATTCTCAATTCACCTTACCTCATAATACAAGCAAGATTAAATCACAAAGTAACATAAGGGAGGTTCAAGTGAGTGTATGATGAAATAATGCAATATAGCTCAAGTGTAACACACTCACACAATCACATCCTTTAAGGCTCGATTCAAATCCACATTGAGCATACACTCACAAGAAGGATGAACACAGAAGGTTCTCACAACGGAAAGCTCATCGTAGAAGTAAACGCATGAAAACACAAAATAGCAATCCGATTACAAAAATCAAAAGAATAAAAGTGTATCCGACTTAACATAACTTCATGAAAGAATATCTACAGTTAAGCACCAATTAAAGTAATTGAAAAATAATAACTTACATTCCAAAAAATTCTCAAAACGTTGAACACTTCGGATCAACTAGGACTGTTTCAGGTTATAGCATGGCCAAGAGATATAAAGTAGGGATAAAGAAAGGATTAAAAGCTCAAAACATGTGTGATCATGGCATGTAATGATCATGAGTATATACTTCCAAATTTTCCTTTTCATTTGATGTTGTTGCTCTCTTCTTTTCTCATTTTTTTTGCCTCACTTCTTTTTTTTCCCAAACATCTAACCTCTTTATTCTTGTTTTTTTTTTCCTTCTTCTTGTTGTACTTCCCTTACTTTCAGTTTTTTTTTTTTTTTACTAACTCTTCTCTCTTCCTTTTTTTCACATTGCAAACATATCGCCCCTTTCCTTTTCGGTTTACAAATGTACTTCTCACAAGTAAATGTATTTGTGTTTCTCAATCATAGGGAATATTTCAACAATAATTCAACTTTACCAAAGATCACATAAGAAAATGGTCAAAAATGGGTTCAAGGGAATGCAAGAAAATTTATGACTCAAGGAGGTAACTGATAGCATAGAATCGTATCCGAAGTACATAAAATGTCCTCATGAGAATGCACAAGGTAGCATCACATGATGTTATATGACATGTTGTGCACAAAGGTGTAATCCCCTTACTTATGTGTTTATGATGCAATCAGAGTGATAGGATTAAAGGATAAATCATCAATTATGCTCAATTCAAGAAGAATGCATACTACTAAACATCCTTTAATCTAAGAATGCATTTTAGAAATGTTCCTATGGTTCCCAAAGAATGATCCTTAACATATTCACCAAGAATAATAAAAGGTCAATCATAAGAAACATGAAAGAATGTGCCAAAGATATAAACTAAGATACTGGAACTATGAGATACTCAAACCTCTCCCAAAAATCTGAAGTAGTCGAAAGATAGCCAAACGATGCAATTACCTGAGATTGATCAATAATTCATAAATAGTTTTGTAGTAAAAACACATGATATATATAATGAAGCTCAAAATATTTTTCGAACTTTTTCTAAGAAAACACCAAAACAGAAGAAAAACCCACAAAACTAAACTACTGCTACTACTATATCTTCCCCCCGACTAAAATGATACAATGTTTTCAATGCATGAAAACAAAGCAAAGAAACTAAGGAATACGGGAAAAAGGGAAGAACTGGATGTCAAAACACCCCTCAACTAAGGGGAAACTCTATAAAACTAAAAAGAAGTAAAAAGAAATACAAATATACTAACTACTTCTACTATTACACCAAATCAGAGAAGAGGTCACTTAATACCCTTACGTGGAAATTTGCTATCATCTCATAAATCCACTCTTCAAACTTATAAAAAGTTCAAATAAGCATAATAATAGACAATTTCAACATCTTTTTTGAATTCAAGTATATAACATTTAAGCAAACAAGGGTCAAAAGGATCATAGAAGGTAGATAATGTAAATTGATCTTGCATCACACCATTGCTACAATTAATCAAAGCTTTGGAGGTAGCCAAGAATGGGTGGCCCAATACGATAGTAATTTGAGTATATGCATTCAAAGGAGGAAGTGTATCCACAACAAATAGGTTAGTATCCTTAAAATTCTCTATTTTCTCTCCTTCCTTCTGCTCACTCTCTTCTTGCTTGGAGTCCTCAATCATGGGCTCCTCTCTCTCTCTTGAGTTCTTCTCTCATAGGTTCCTCATCCCAATTCTCATCTTCAATACTTTCCTCACTCACCTTAAGAGTCTCTTCCCCAGACTCAAAATCTTGAGAAAGAATGATGTGATCTATGATGTCCTTATTCCTAAGGGTAAAGATGGGATGATCTTACTCCTAAAGCAAAGCTAGATTGGATTGAAATTGAGTGGAAATCTCTTCCCCCTCTTGAACACCCAAGGTTTCCATCAATAGGATCAAGTGACCCTTTATATCATTGACTCGCTCCGAAAACTACAAAATGGAGTTAGTACCCCGCAAGAGTACGGGGGTCGCGATGAAGTATAAACCGGTAATCCAGTATCATTCTCTCCAAAGGGACCTAGCTAAATATAGGCTCTAGCACTCAACTCACACTAATCTAACCTAGGATTGAATTGCAATTATGTGGGGAATTGGATCTAAAATAAAATGAAAAATAAAAGGACTGAAAATCTTTAGGTTTTTTTTATGGAGGTTTTGGATTACTAAACTAGTGCAATAGAAATTAAAGTAATTAACTAGACAATTAAAGTAAAGCAAATTGAAATTAAATTTAAAGCAATTAAAATGTGTCGCGCCCAGATTTTTCGCACTTGAGGAATACTCACACAAGTAGGAAAAATGTTGTACTCTCTCATTAGAACTCACCCTCCTAGAAGAATGAGTGCGACTAAGTTTGAATTGAAAATTGATTTTGAATAAAGGGCTTTCGGAAAAGATTCGGAGTCGCCACCTAATTTGATTAAGGTGAGTTAGATCACTTAAAAACTAAGCATAATCTGAAAACTACACTTAGGGTTTTGGAAAATGATTTTGAAAATATCTCCTCAAGAGAGGGTTTTTAGGAAAATAGGTTGTTTGGCAACCTTTGGAAAATATTTAGCCCTTTTTTGAAAAATAACTCCTTTTGGTCTTTGAAAACAGTGATTCTAGGTTCAGAGGTTGGTTACGTGTAGGGAAGACGCACTAAGCCATCGCTCTACCCCGCCCTTTCGGTACCTACCTGTCAATCTACCCTAGATTCACCTATGAGAGTCTTTAACTAACTAATGTTCAATCCTATCCACTTCGAAAAACAATGTTTGAAAAAAAACTAACATAATGTATGATATGCATGTGCAAGAAAAGAGATTTAGAAATAGATTTGAAAAGAGTTTGATTTGATTTGAAAAGAAAGAGATAGAAGCTTGAATTTGAAGATTGAAATTGAATTTGGAAATTGAAATTGAAGATTGAAAATAAGAATAGATCATAGAATTGAAAACTTGAAGAAAATTGTAGGATTGAAGATTGGAAAGAAATTGTAAAAATAGAATTTTGAAAAATTTTATGGAATTGAAAATTTGAAAAATGTAGAGACAACACCCATGAGGGTTGCCTACGTATCTTTTTGGAGGAATCAGGTCAGTCGTAGTTCGGACAAGAGTCCGATTGAAAATAGAAGATTGATTTGAAAGAAAGAGATTGAATTGTAAATTGGATTGGAAGATTGATAGATTGAACTTAGAATAGAAGATTGGAAGATTTGAAAAGAACTGACTTTGGAAAACTTGGTTTTAGGAAACCTAGACTTAGGAAAGAGAGAATTTAGAAAGGACTTGAGATTAAGAAAGATTGGACTTGAATGTTGGACGTTGAAGATTGGATTGAATTTAGGAAAGATTCAAATTAGGAAAGGTCCGATTTAGGAAAGTTTCGAATTAAGAAAGTTTTGAATTAGGAACGTTTTCAAATTAGGAGAGTTTCGAAATTAGGAAAGTTTGGAATTTGGAATGTTTAAACTTAGGAAGGTTTTAGGTTTAGGAAAGTTTTAACTTAGGAAAGTTTGGAATTTGGAATGTATAAACTTAGGAAAGTTTTGAAAATTGGAAAGTTTAGAAAATAAGAAAGGTTTTGAAATAGGAAAGGTTTTGAAAATAAGAAAGTTTTGAGAATGAGAAAGTTTTAGATTTGAAGTTTAGGAAAGTTTAAAATTTAGAAAGATTTAGGTTTAGAAAGGTTTAACTTTAGAAAGTTTTGAACTTGGAAAGCTTTGAATTTGGAAAGATTTGAAATTTGGAAAGTTTAAGATTTAGAAAGTTTTAGAGTTTGAGTTTTAGAAAATCTTGAAATTAGAAAAGGTTTGAATTTAGGAAAGGTTTGAAAACTTAGATTTGGAAAGTTGAGATTTGGAAAGGGATAGAGTTAGGAAAGGCTTGAATTAGGAAAGATTTGGAAGCTTAATGTTTAAGGAAAGATTTGAAAGCCTAAGGAAACTTATGATTTAGGAAGGTAGGAAATTAGCAAAGATTTGAATTAGGAAAGATTTAGATTTTGAGTTTTAAAATTTATGAAAGATTGTTATGTTCAAGTTTTGAAAACTTAAGATTTAGGAAAGTGGAAGATTAGGAAGGAGTTTAATTAGGAAAGATTTAGACTAGGAAAGGATTGGATTTTGTTTCTAAAAGAGAAAGTTTGATTTTGGTTCAAAAAACGGAGGATTGGATCTAGTTTCCTAAACGGGAAGATTAGATTTGATTTTCTAAAGGAAAGATGGGATTTGGTTTCCTAAAAGGAAGATAGGATTTGGCAAGGATTTGAAAAGGGACGTTTTAGAAACCCTAGATTTGGAGAACTATAGTTTTGACATAGAAAAGAGGTTTTTGAAAATATGTATAGTTTGAATGTAGAAAACAAGAGGTTTTGGAAACCTAGGATTTAAGGCAAGTTTGAAAACCATATTTTTTGAAAGAAAATTAGGATTTCCTAATTGTGGCTCTAGGGCTTGACTTGGGCGCTAAGGAAAGAGTTTTTGGAAAGTGAGTTTTTTGGGAAGGAGGTTTTAGGAAGGAAATCCTAGAGAGGAGTTTCTAAAGGGAAGATTTTGGGAAAAGAGTTTTTTAGAAAGATTTTTGGAAGGAGATTGTTGGAGAGAGTTTTTAGGAAAGTGAATTTTGAGGAGAGTGTTTTGGAAAGGAGTTTGAAAAGAGAAGTTTTGGAAGATAGATTTTTGGAGGGAATTTTTGAAAACAACTTTAGAAAGAAGAGTTTTTGGGAAGCATGTTGAAAAAGAGGGTTTTAGAAAGAGAGACTTTTGAAAAGAGAGTTTTTAGAAGGTGTAAAAACATCTCACTTTCCCAAAATAATTCTAACCATAAGAGGGCTAGAACCACTTTAGGAAAGCGGTTTTGAAAACAACAAGATTTGAAAATATGGACCATATTGGTTACTTTAAATGTAACACTTTCTTAAAGCAACCCTAGCCATGGAAAGGCTAGAATCACCCTAGAATTGTGATTTTGAAAACACGTTTTGAAAAAGGAGATTTTGATGCAATTTTGAAAACAAGTTTCATGCAAGCTTTGAAAACGAGTTTGAAAACGGTTCTTGGAAGATGCAAGACAATGATATGCATGATGCAAGTTTGGGGTCGTGAATATACAAGGTTAAGGCTTCACCACATAATCAAGGGGGCTGAACCCACGTGGTCTCCGGTTAGCCTAAAGGAAAGCCCCCGACAAGGTGACCCTCCGATAGTCTAATCCTAGACACAGACGAGAAGTCCCCTTGTTTCAAACATGCAAAGAAAGGGGGGCAAAGAGATAGGGGATTAAAATAGAGAAAACCCAAGTGGGTTAGGAGAGATAAGAGAGAGGGGGAAGTGCGAAAATTTAAATAGAAAGCCTACCGCATGTCTTGTTTATTTTGCGCACCTTGGTTGTCTTCGATCTTTGTCTTGATCTTCATCTTCAATCCTCAAGAGTTGTCTTCAATCTTCAAACTTCAGATTGTAGCTCTTCAAGTCTTCAAAGGAGGGTTGGAGACTAGTGTATAAGTGTATGGGGGTATGTATGAGTGTATATGAGGCTAGGGTTTAGTGTATGGTGGCTAGGGTTTGGAAAACCTAGGGAGGCTAGGGTTTAGGGATTGTTCGAGCTCTGTATATCAAATATTGGTGTTTTTAGACTGAGTTTGCGTACCTCCTTCACGCTAGAAGAGGTTCTGTATTTATAGGGAGAGAAATGCACTGGCGCCTGTTGCAGTGGCGTCAGGCCAAAAATTACACTAGCGCCACTGGGAGTGGCGCTAGGCCATTTTTTGGCTTAGCGCCACTCCTAGTGGCGCTAGCCATTTAGAAAGTGTTTAAGGTCGGCAAGCAACGTATCTTTGACTAGATTTGGGCGCCTGTACTAGTGACTACCATGTAATTTTGAGCCTGGCTTCACTAGGAGTAACTCCGGAAAGTCTAGGAATGATTTGAAGAGGCCGGGAATGACCCGAAAGGCCGAAAAAGAGCAGGAACACTTAGAATAGTCTCCCAAAGGTATTTGACTTGAGAAATCAGGATAGTATGTGTCGGAAGGGTTGACCGAGCCTTTAAGGGCAAAATGGTCAATTGGGCCGGAAAGCTACCGGGACGGACTCAGATTGTCCCGGAAGAAGACTCGAGATTTGGAAACATTATTCAGAATATTCCCAAACGTTTCCAGTTTGATTCCTAGAGCTGGTGTGGACGGAAAAGGAGACCGGCCCACTAGGGGCAAAACGGTCATTTTGTACCGGGTTTGCCAGAACTAACTCGGAATGATTCGAAAAGGTAAAGGGAGGTTGAGAACACTATAAAAAGTAGTCTTAGAAGGTTACCAGTTTGATACCCAGAGCCGGTGTGGTTGAAAAAGGAGACTGGCCGATGTGGTTCTCGTGGCGTTCGGATGCCTAGGGGTAAAATGGTCATCTTGACCAAAAAGTCTCGGAAAAGGTCCAAGGGGTAGAGTGGTCATTTTTCACTGAAGTGGGCTAGCAAGCACTGGTGTTGACCTGGGTTTTGAGTGTTTCCGCCACTCTAACAGTTGTGATGTTTGCGAGTATTTTCACTACTCTGACGGTTCGTGATCATTCCCGAGACTGCCTGATCTCGGGAAGCTGCTAAAGGGGACTTAGCGCCTGAGAAGTCAATTTTCTAGGAAGGCGTGCCTAAACGGACATTTCTGCATTGGCGGGCTAGCAGGCGCCAAAGGTGGACCGTTCTACCATCTAAGGGACTTGGGGTCTCGTCCCGGTCGGCAGGTTTAAAGGGACTTACCATTTCGAAGAGGTTTTCTTCGAAAAACATGTCAGACCGTCTCAAGAAATAAACTGTCTCGAGAGAGGGATTGGAATTGGAAAGGAGTCTTATCGTCTTCAAAAAGACGTGCCTGATTTGGAACTGTCTCGAGGGATAAACTGTCTCGAGAAAGGGATTGAAAAGGGATCTTATCGCCTTCGGAAAGACGTGCCTGATTTGGAACCGTCTCGAGGAATAAACTGTCTCGAGAGAGGGATTGAAAAGGGGTCTTATCGTCTTCGAAAAGACGTGCCTAAATTAGAACCGTCTCGAGGAATAAACTGTCTCGAGAGAGGGGTTGGAATTGGAAAGGGGACTTACAGTCTTCGAAAAGACGTGCCTGAATTGGAACCGTCTCGAGGAATAAACTATCTCGAGAGAGGGATTGGAGTTAGAATTGGAAAGAACAATGCCCCTAAGGGCATTTTGGTCATTTTGCCTTTATTTGGGCCTAGTGGGCCCGCGAAGCGATGGACAGACAGGATTTGGACTTAAAAAGTTGGTTTCGGTTGGAATATGCCCACAATGACTTGAACACAAGTCTGGACAGAGTGTAGACTGCCGAGCAATCAAAAATGGGGTGCTTACAAAATGGAAAGCTTGGATATGATTGATTCAATCCACCAACTCACAATAAGGGTTTCAAAGAGTGTTTTATAACTCAAATCAATAATCGCACCTTGGATTCTTGATCCGGAAGATTTTGACCATAAATACTTGGGTTTATGTTTGATTGAGTATAAAGATGAAGTCTATGACTAGCACCCTAGAATCAAACCTTAGACATGTGCAATACCTATAACAAATATTGATTTGTGCATAAATATTGCCAAGAGGGGTTATGAATCTAAATTTTCTAATGAATCTCATACTAAATCAAATGGAACCATAGAATTATAAGGATATAGCTTTAAAGTTCATAAATCTCATTTTCAACCCTTGAAGATCCTTGGTGGATCTTCACAACCACATCCAAGTGATGTTTAGTTACTAAAATCCATGACAAAGAGCATAAATGAAGATAAATCTAACAGTAAACTATGTAGAACTAGTGTTTGGTTGCTAAGAAAGTGAGAGAAAATGACAAGAAAATGAGAGAAAATACATTACAATGAAAGAAAGTTACAATTTCTACTCCTACATTAACATTACAAACATAAATCTAAGCTAAAAATGAACAAAAACATGAAAAACCGACCTTGGAGGAGCTCTCCCGCCGCCCCCTTGTTAAAAATAACCCTAACTCCCCAAAAAACCTACAAAAAACCCTAAAAACGCTACTTCGAACGCAAAAAATACAATCTAGATGAACAGTAACCGTTCGAATACCATTTGATTGGTGCGTCTGACGGTCGTCTAAAGTGCATCCGAATGCACCGTTTGGACAGGTGAACCGTAACCGTTCGATGAACAGTGACCGTCTAATGAACAGTGACCGTTCACTATTTCGACCCATAAACTTTGAAGCTTTATTTGACCATCATAGAGGCCTATTCAGCTAATGCACATTAGAGGAAAAATTGTAGAGATTGAAGTCTTCTTTCCAATGACGCAAAAATCAGCTCAATCAGATATCCGACTAAAAAGATATACCTAGAATACCAAGACAGGTCTGAATTTTCATGAACAAATTATTCACCTTGAACCCGCTTTGATTATTCTTACTTTCTTTTTGCCTTTATTAGCTTATATAACCTACAAAACACATATAAAACATACTAAAACAAATATCTAACTAAAATAAGATAATTAATTATAATATAAGTCTAACAAAGTACAAATTAAAAGCTTATGATTACACATTTAGGGTGTAATCAATCATCAAGAAGTTAACCATGTTATTCAAGGACTTTGTCTATGCTAGAGTGTACACCATTTTGCATGTGCATGAATTGTTATGGGATGTCCTTGAGTGCATCCTCTATAGTGTACTCTAGTGTGCTATTGTGAGGAGATTAATGTGCATTATCTATTTATACTTGATAATGTTGTGGTGGGGTTTGTGTTTGATAGAATGAAGGTTGGGTTTGGTATTGTTAAGGGAAAGATCCCTCATTCTTCCAATTATAACTGAAGGGAGCATACCACTCCAAATTGTAGGTTAGTATAAAAGGATCCCTTTGGCCAGTAGCTTGAATGCAATCTCTAAGAGACTGGAAAGATGGTGCTTGCATTCTATTTTCATTAGCTCAAATGTAGTAGTCTAAGAGAACGACAAGGAGGTGCTTCTGCACCACTATGACCATGGACGCTCCCATTACCATCACTCTCAACACATCAAGAAAAGTGTTCCAATGTGCCTATGTTAAGTGCAGAGATGATGTATGAGAAAAAAATGAGATACCAAGCAAAGTGGAAAGGTTAGGGTCACTATTGAATGTCTACCGGTTGAGTCACGAGCACAAAATATTATGTAATGCACAAACAAATTAGCACTCCGCACTTTAGCAAGTCAATTCCTAATTCTCAATCACCAATTTTCTTCCTCAGAGCATCCCATTTTTGCTCGCACTTCTAACCTATTCAATTGGCTGCTTCCTAGGCCCGACAGGCCTAACTAAAAGCCTGATGACCAAAATGCTCTAAGGCGTTCTTGCTAGCTTTCCAACTCCAAGTGGTCTTCAAAACCAACACCATCATAGGAATCTTTCTGAGATCGAGCAGCTTCTAAAACCAATCGCTACTGTTAGAGTGACAGAAATA
The DNA here is from genome assembly GCA_033060915.1 of Euryodendron excelsum. Lineage (NCBI taxonomy): Eukaryota > Viridiplantae > Streptophyta > Magnoliopsida > Ericales > Pentaphylacaceae > Euryodendron > Euryodendron excelsum. The sequence continues at coordinate 20,829,663 of CM065399.1, forward strand.
CTTACAAATATTAAACGGTTCAATTCTAGCACCTGCTAGCCCGCCAATATAAAATGTCCACTATGTCCTTGGGCAGTTAGTAGTTTCCTGAGACTAGACAATCATCAGAACCAATACCACACAGACGGAGTGATAGGAACACTCACAAAACTTTAAGCCGTTGGAGTGACAAGAACACTCACTAGGTTGACATGGGTTTTGCCATTAAACCATCTAGTGTCATGAGATTGAATGCGCTTCTTGGCCGAAGCACGTTTATCAAAGAAAAGGGAGACATTTGGGAATAAATGCAACACAACCGTCGAAGTGATGAAAGCACTCGTAAATCTAGGTCACCACCAGCACTTGCTAGCCCAATACGGTGAAAAATGACCAAACTGCTTCTTGGGCACACCGACACGTCCTCGAGAAAGTACTATGTCCTCAAGACGTAAATCCAGCTTCTCTAACTATTCCTTGATAGTCTAACACATTCAAGATGTCGATTAAACCAACTTTAGATCAATTCTGGTCAACCCTAATCGAATGACCATCTTGCCCCCGAGCACTTTGGCACGTCCTTCAAGAAAGCATCAATCCCTTGAGACGGTAAGGCCACCTTCTCAAAACTATCTCTAGACAGTCTGGCATGTTTGATATGCCATTAAAATCCATCCTAGCCATATTCCGAAAAGTTTTGGTCAAAATGATCGTTTTACCCCTAGTAACCTAGGCACTTCCTAAATCATACCGGCTCTGGGTATCAAACTAGCATACAGTGAGAAACTCTAAATGAGATCCCTTTCCATTTCTAGGGAGTCCCTTGAATCGAAACATCTCTAAGACAACAAAAGTTTCCTAGAGCGTCTCGAAGTTTTCACTTTAAAAAACCCTTTAAGCGTCTCACAAACGCTTCATCGGGGTTGACTTTTTCTTCAATTCCTTTATTAAAACGGACCGTCATTCGACTTGCAAAATGCGTAAATTAGGGAATTCTCTTAAGCTTGTTTGGAGGACCTCGCATTGGTATGGTTCGACTAAGGAGGTCCCTTCCTAGAATCCACGATCATGTAGTGCAAAACCTGCTACTTTCGACAACCATCGAAACGTCTTGCAGTTGCTCTGACAAGCTTATTTTCATGTGCACTTCCCAATGTCGTATCTCCATCATCCAGAATCTTATAAAGCACTCCAAGGGCTCCCGGTTCGTGAGAAACAGCGGAGGAACATCGTGAACGTGATCAATTTTCCTGGATCTTTCCTAGATTACATGAACATCAAGGTAAAGTTGGCATAAGAGTTCCTGATGGCAGAGCGTGTGCTACATGCACCTAAAAAATGATTAGATCGAACAAAACTTGCGTTGCAACCCAAGCTAGCATAATACAATGAGTGCCATATGAAACTCAACTACTGGCACAATACTAGCACAAGTGCTATATGCACCAGTACAAAATTTGCCTAGGCGCATGTAGCATATGCTCCAGAGCCTAAGCAAAGAATTGAAGACGAAGACTCAAAGTTGCTTTGAATTTTGTAGAGAGAAAGAAAGAGAGAGAACGCAGTCCCTTACCTGGAAGTGGAGTACTGGAGGCACTGGATGTGAGAGAATGTAGAACCTGAAGCGATAGTCGTTTAACAGTTTAACCTAAGCCAAAAAGTAAAGGCGTAAAAAGTAGCCTATATAAAAAAATTAAAGCAGGGGAGACGGGGCAGGGGCGAGGGCGAGGGGAAATCTTGGTCCATCCCCGCCTCCATACCCGTATGAATTTTTATTTTAACCTCTATCCCTACCTTCATCCCCATTTTTTATCCACCATCCTTGCCCAAAACAGGACTGATTCAGTTAAATCTCCATTTTTTCCCTGTCCATTTCCATCCCTACTCATGACCCATAAACAAGATTTAAATGACCTCTAAACCATCACCATCCTCTTTCACTTGTGCATCCCCAACATCGAAAAGACCAAAATCCTCGCTAAGGATAAGGGCTCTCCCTAGAGGATCCTTAATATGGTGTTTCTTATTTTTTTTTTTACCATCATTGACTCCTATTTTCTCTCACTCATTGCCTCATTATCCTCTTCCTCACTCTTTTCTTTCTTGGAGCCCTTGATCCTGGGCTCCTCTTTCTCGGGTTCCTCATCCCTATTCTCATTTTCAGTAATATCCTTACTCACCTTAAGAGTTTCTTCTGTAGACTAAAAATCTTAGGGAAGAATGGTTTGACCTATAATGTCCTCTTTCCTAAGGTTAGTGATGGGAGGATCTTGCTCATGGCTAAGAGTAGAATTGGCATTTCCTGCACTTATAGTCACTTGCTTAGTGAAATTGGGTTGAGATTGCACGAGGGACTTGTCTTGCTCTTGAGCAATCAAAGTTTGTGTCAAAAGAGTCAATTGGCTTTTTAAGTCATTAAATGTCTTACTTTGCTGCTCAAGGGTCCTATCTATCCTAGTTCACTCCCCCTTGAGATTGCATGAATTGTTGAAAAATGTCCTCTAATGTATCCTCTATAGTGTCTTCTAGTGTGCTATCATTAGAAGCTTGATATGCATCGTGTGCTTGTGTTTGGTGAGGTTAAGATGAGTGTTGTGTTTGATAGAATGAAAGTCAGTCTTGTGAGTGTTCAAATGGAGCTTGGTAGGATTCAAATGAGGCTAGATCATGAGGTGAAAAAGTTCCCTTATATCCCCTAACAAGGTTGTGTTGAGCAGGCTTCCCTGAATTGTAAGTTAGCCTAACAGGAGCCCTTTGGCCATTAGCTCGAATACAGTCTCAAAGAGACTAAGAAGATGGTGTTTGCAATCTCTACAAGATCGGGGAGATGGTGCTTGCACTCTATTCATTTCATAACCATAGTAAGCCATGGATCCAAAGTCAACAAACAATTCACAATTCTAACCTAACCTCTAATCTCCGCAAGAATATACCACTAATTAAGTAACAAACAATACATAAATCCAACCGCCCTCCAATCTCCCAATGAAAAAACAATACCATCAATTAGCAGATAGCACAAATATCCTAGTCGCCTCTAACAATCCACCTCCTAATTAACATGTAAAACTATACAAAAAAGGAAAAAAACAAAGAAAGAATCCTAAATCTAATATGCTCCTAAGTACAAGGAATGGAAGAAGTTACCTAAAGCCTAAGCCGAAGATTCCTCCGTTATTGTAGGTGTTGATGGAAAAGTAATCCACCGATTGCGTGATTCCCAAGGATGTTGAATGATCGCCTGCGCATTCAATCCTCAATAAAGGTGCCAAAACTTGACACGACCATAGCAATGTAACACCCATGAGTAAGTGGTTGTCAAGTATAACTCGGTAAGTACTAATGTCGAATTTTACGAAAATTGAGCCCAATATAGGCTATAGGCGAAAGCTAACACTCAACACTCTCAAGACTCACGTAATTTGGTAAAATGCTTCTTAAAAACGAAAAATAAAAAAAGATTTGGTTTGAGGAGGCTTATTATTGAAGCTATAATGAAGGAAATGAAAGCTAGATTAACAAATTGTAAAAGGAATTGGATGCAATTGATCCGATAACTCAATTCATCCAAAGATTTCAACAAAGTTTATAACTCAAATTAGACGTCAAACCTCATAATGAAGAAAGCTTGATTCGGAAGATTTAGTTTTGAAAAAAAATAATTCTTAAGCAATTAAAATTAGATTCATAATTAATAGTAGAATCATAGGTTAATACCATCAATTTGACTATGATGAATAGAAAATTAGGATTCTAGCATTCAACTAGCATCCAACATTTAATTGACGAGAATGGATTCCATAGTAATTGATGTTAGATTCATTATCTAGTAAAGAGCCTTAGGTTAATACTATTGATTTCGATGAATTCAACAGACAATTGAGGAACTATGCATTGAAACCACCAAACATAATCAATTATCTAAGTGTTCTAAGATTTCTACATTCAATTGCTAGAAATTAAAGATCTAGGAAGATAAAGCAATGAATTCATGAGATACATTCAATGAAACCTTGAACTCTTTGAGTGATCTTCACAATTGAACCCAATTTGGAGAGCTAGCTACTTGGATCCGTGAAGAAATTGACAATTGAATTGAAGAAAGCTTGAAAACTACTTGAATTTCATTAGTAAAAGAGGAATTACAATGAAAATAAAGGTGGTTCTCTCTCTAAAACTACTCCTTAAAAGCTATATTTTACTATATCTATGTATAAAAAACTTAGATCTCCCAAAAATGGGTACAAAACTGCCTTAAATAGGCTAATAAATTACCGAGTCTGCATGAGCCGTGCTCATGTTTTGGGGATCATGTGCACGCTTTGGAAGGCTTCAAAATCAAGCCTCATTATCTTGCACACGATTCACAGAGCGTGCGGATGGCTTGCTTAAGCCTCAATATCTTGCACACGATTCACAGACCGTGCGGACGGCTTGCTTACGGTCTCGATTGTGCACACACTTTTGTGCCCATGGTACTGTGTGTACACTTCCCAGACCCTGTGCACGGTTGTCCAAATTGAGCAAAACTTAAAAAGTGGTATAAAAAACATATATTATGGACCTCGGTTGGACTTATGGTTTGAGAGATATGACCCTTCAAAATTTCAGCTCTGCTTACTTCAATAGCTTGTACCCCAACTTCAGCAGCTTGTACTCTGGCAGTATTTTCTTCAAAACTCATTCTCTTTCCGACCGAATTCCATTTGAAGTCTCCCAACTTAAGCTCAAACCTATGCAACACCAAAAAAAATATAGTTAACACTAAAATCTAACTTAAAAAACATACAAAATCCACAATGAATGCCAACAAAACACAAATTAAGGTGTTATAATGGCACTTTTGAAGTGCAATCTGTTATGAGAGAGATTATTATATTCCTTTTGAGGAATTAAAATATTTTGTACACACAGAATGACACAAACTAAAACTTTTCGTATATGGTGATGACGTGGACATACTCTCTACTTTTCTTCTTTTGTCTATTTAAAATTCATATAATATATGGCGAGGATTGATGAGCTATAAGTTAAAAATTACTATAAATGGCGCAACTAATTCTAATTTAAAATTTCAGTTTGTTTTTTTTCCCCCGAAAGTTGAAAAGTGATTAGCGTTATAAACTTTTCAATATTATATTTCCACTCTACCATCAGCATTACCTAGTTCTAAATTTTTCAAAAATATTTTTTTATTTACTTGACATTCATAAGGTCACAATTGATTGTCCTCAACTTGGCCTTTTTCAATAAATTTCGGCCATTGCCCATTGTAACAATATATGGACAAATTTTAGTGTGCATGTCTATCATAAATTTTGCAAGCTAATTGCCAAAAGTAATAGAAAGGAATAATTTTATAACCCTTAAACATTGGTATTAATTCTTGATTGGGTCCAGAGGATTGAGTGCGTGGTTTTTTACCCTACTGATTGTACTTGAAAAGTGTAATTACAATACCTTAATTTATGTTTTGTTAGTCCTAGTTGAAGAATTGAATAAATATATAAATCAAATTTTCAATTCATTTTCACACTGCTATGTAGAAGGCAATGAGTCTACACTAATTAAATGCATGTGGGACATGAGTTACCTTTTGGGAAAACTGTATTTATGCTCTCTATATTTCATATATATTCATTTTTGTATTTCAATTCTCCTCGTTATTGTCCATTTTTTCTTTTTTATGCTCTCATTCTAAACAAATTATTTCATATATATTTTCTAATGTGCCAATATGCCACTTAGGATGATTTTTTTACAATTTTCTTATTATTTTATTTTATTTTGGATAGGGTGTTTTCTTATATTACTTAGAACTTCAATTGTGTACGTGAAACAGGAACGGAAACATGGTACACTGAAAATTCCAAAATATGGTACGCTAGAAGCAGACTTTGATAAAGTATATACTATTAGAATTAAAGTACTTTCAGAAGAATTTTCTTTAATAATTAGACATTTAATAAAACATAATTTATATTTTTTCAAATTAATCATATAAACACACATTCTAGGAGTATTATGACCTTTTTTTTTAATTTTTGCATATTATTATGTCAAAATTCTATTCTTCCTGTATTTTTGTTTATTATAATTAATTTTTTTTTCTTTTAGGTGACCTTTAAAGATATACATAGAAAAGAAGTTTAGGATCGGTTTGAATGGCTAAATTTACCATTTTAGAATGCTAGAGTACCATGTTTCAGAATGCTGTTTTAAAAAATTAGTTCGTTAGGGTATTAGAGTATTATGGTAACACATGTATTTCCTGATCTATTAATTAAAGTTATGATCGCTAACCCCCCAAAAAAATGGAAAAAAATTAGGCTTAAGAAGAACTTATCCTTAACAACAAAAAATAGTGGACTATGTTTGGCTAATCAATGTACGAACCACAAATTTGGTATTGATTAAGCTGAATCGATTGTATTAACTTTTGATTTTCCATTGAACATGTATCTAATTTCAATTGCTTGAGAATTATCGATTTTCAAAGCTAAATCTCCCGAATCAAACACACTTAAATGTTGTGTTATAAATTTCATTGGAAACTTTGGATGAAATTGAGTGATTGGATCATTTGAGACCAATTCCCTTTTAATTGCTTTAATTCTAATTTCATTTTGCTTTAATTTAATTGTCCAGTTATTAATTGTTTTAAATTTTCATTACACTAGTTTAGTAATTCAAAACTCCCATAAAAAACTAAAAAAATTTCATCATTTTATTTTTACTTTTTATTTTAGATCCAATTCCCCATTTTATTTCAATTCAATTCTAGGTTAGGTTAGTGTGAGGTGAGTTTTAGAGCCTATATTTGGCTAGGTCCCTTGGGAGAGAACGATACCGGATCTTCCGGTTTATACTTCATCGCGAACCCTGTACTCTTGCAGGGTACTAACTCTATTTGTAAGAATACCGCATTCGGAGGCGAGTCATGTAACAGTTAATTGATTGATTGATATGGTAATATCTTCTAAGTAACTTTTTCAGCACATTTATACAAAACATAAACCAAATTTTCTAATAGTTAAAATTTTGTAGGCACATTTATGTTTATAGGTTCTTGGGCAACTTGCTAAGGATAACATACAAGAAATTCCTTTATCATGTAAAATTTATTCTTTGATTGATATGGTAATATCTTTTAAATCCCGAAATATGTCACATTTTCATCACATTTGTCTATGCCACTATTATTCCTTTCAAATGCAAACAATACGATAATATCTTTTAGAGTAAATAATTATTTTATCCCTCAAACACAGTCTAATATTTCAATGTCCTCCATCAATTTCTATTTATTGTACCCTTCCAAATTTTAAAAGTAAACTAATGTAGTTCAACGCGTAGTTTGGTGTCCCCTTTTATATATTACTTGACAGTGGGGCACACGGGAGGCTTGTGAAAATGCATTGATATCATTAAATACAAAATTGACTTAAAATTGTTTTAAATTTCATTAAAACATAAATTATAGCGGAGTAAAATTAATAAAGATAAAGACACACGATGTTAAAGACCACTAAGAATATATTCCACACGATACCAAATGGCCATAGTTTAATCGTAGCCAAACGAGAAAGCAATCACATGGTCATACCTTCAGGCCGTTGTTTGTCTGGGAGTAAACTGGAACATCATTCAATCGTAGTCGGCTGGGAAGATTTTCTGGTTTGTTAAACTGGTAAGAAGTTGGTGAATTCAAAAAGCGAAACGATTATGAGGGATACGAAAATAAAAAAAAAATTAGGCCTTCCCTCCAATTCCAACCCCAAAAAGACACTATTTAGTATTAATAATACGTTGAACTTCACATATAACCATTTCAGTTCAAAACAATGTTTTGAAAATCAGACCGCTAAGCGAATCGAAAAAGTGATCGGGTCACGGGTCACTAGTTTAACGGTCTGGTCAACTGTTATTGACCTGTGATGTTAAAATTATGTCATTAATTTATTTATTAGTAGTAACAAAGGGTGTCTTATTTTTCTACACTAATTTTGATTCTTCAAACCTAAAATTTTGAAATTACAACTTGAAATTTTGCCTTAAAATATTGAACCGGACGGTCTAATGACCAGTTTAATTGACTGGGTCGCAGTTCAACCAGCCGCAGTTCAACCACGGTTCTTACTGAGGTTTACCAGGTTTTAACCAAAACGGGTTTGGAGGGTTGACAGAACCATTTTTTGACCAGTTGACGGTTTTACAGGTTGAATCAATCAATCCAGTCCAATTTTTAAAACATCAGTTCAAAAGGCATATGCAAATAATAGTAAAGGCAGTCCAATTTTTAAAACATCAATTCAAAAGGCATACGCAAATAATAGTAAAGGCAAGCACTCACCGAAATTTTTTTTTAAAAAAGAAAGAGGATAAACAGACTCACGTACTCACAAATTGCTCATCATATAATGTTCTTCAGGCTGAAACTTACGACAAAAGAACTAAAAATCAGAATTAAAAAACCCATTATGTCTTTACCTCTCCATTTTATTAGAAGTGCAAAAATAAAGTAATGAAACTTTAATTAAAAATAAAATGAGTGTGTGTTAGAAATTGGGTATTCCTTCATCAGATTGTGAGCTTTCAAAGATCTAAGGAATACTTTTCTTTGCTCCTATCTTCATTATCGACATGAAAAAGATGTCTTGAAGGAGTTCAAGACGATGGTGGATTTGAGTTCAGCTCCTGGTGAATTCCAGAGATATCGTAGAACTCGACACTCATCAACCATTAAAAAACCGTGTCAAAGATGTCGTAGAACTCGACACTCAATCAACCATTGAAAAACCGTGTCAAAGAACAGACACGTGATTGTGGATTCGGTTGTTACAAAAATAGTACACCCGCAAGCGCGTTGATTTGGCACCTAAGAATTGGATTATATGGGATTGGGTTGTAAGTCGAGTCTTTTGTATTCAGTTTTGATAGTGCTTGGTTGGCTAGACTAACTCTTGTGATTTTCTCTTAGAAGGGCTTTCATGCTAAAAATCTTGTTCCTCTTGTGTGATTGCTTACTGTTTTAGTTTATTGCATGTGATTGTTATAATTGTTGCACAGATTTAAAATTTGGACCATGATCTATTCACCCCCTCTAGATCAATTTGCAAGCCATATAAAATTCATATTGCTAAGATACAACAACACGAGTTTTCTCACTTTATACAATCTAGAATGCATGTATGATCATATTGAGTCGTGTTTGAAAATTGAGGAGCTCCACAATGTGTTGAAGCGTGGCTTGTACTTACATAACAAACATATTATAAATAAACTTTTAACGAATTGAATACGAGTCAAACTAGAATTGCTTGGTTCATTTCAGAGCTCCAAGCATTTGCAAGCTGTGATGTTTACATAGGAGTATGCTCGCCATTTTTGAACTTTAAATAAATTTGCAATAACCAAGTAAAATAGAAGTATAATTGAGATCAGAGCAAACCATAAATTAAGCAAGAGCTATTATTGTTATTTTTATTTTTATGAGCCAAACACTAGATAATGGCTGATGGATCAGCTATTATATATATCACGAAAACCAGTAATCATGACCAGTAATTTATTAGTTTCCAAGACTTATTATCGCTGCTGATATAGAATGCGTCAGGTCTCGCAGACCAGTAGCAACCGTACTGACAATATTTATCTCTTAGTTTGTTATCGTAAACAGCAAAACTTTTATCCTTGGAATTCCAGTAAAAATGGCAGAAGTAGAGAGTATTTATAAAGGCGCTGGTTAGGAAGCTAATTTTGAATTCCTCGCCATTGTTGATTGTATGATTTCCCAAAAAATACATCTTGCTTTCCCAAAAAAAAAAAAAAAAGTGTGAAAATAGATTAAGAAATGGTTTATGTATCCAAGATACAAGGCAATGGGTCAACATTAATAAATACACAAATAAAATTTTCAATTCATTTTCACACTCCAATGCAGAAGGCAATCAATCTGTACTAATTAAATGCATCTGGGACGTGAGTTACCTTTTGGAAAAACTTTATTTTTGCCTTTAGATTTAACGTGTATTTATTTTTGCCTTTTTAGTTCAACCCTATTCAATATTGCACTTTCCCTCATTTAGCTCTCATTCCAAATATATTATTTTATATATTTTTTCTAATGTGCCCTTATGTCACTTATGATAGCTCTTTACAATTTTCTTATCTATTTTAATTTCTTTAGATAATGAATTTTCTTATCTATTTGAATGTTATGTTCTCATGTATCGTGTTTTTTATTAATTAAATTGCCGGACTCTAACGCAAAAACAAATATAAAAAAATAGTCGTATAAAGAACCTATTTCTTTTTTTCCTTTTTTTTTTCAAATAGTGGAGTTAAAATTGTTATCACATTACATCTCTAATATTGACTTGATTAAGACTTACATACTTTAAATGTTTTTGAAAATATCACAAATTAATTTTACTAGAGGCTCATTAGGTTATGCCAAATGTAGTTAAAACTTCATAAATTCATTTAATATCAATGTTCAAAGAAAAAAAAAGTGCATAGAGTAATTTAAGGTCTATACCAAAAAAAGTTATTTTCACCAATTTTTGTTTTGTACCTTTTTGATTAACGGCTGTCACTTTAATTAATAAAAATAAGATATAAGGAGAACATAGTCTCCAAATAGATAAAAAAAAATTCCTGATCAAAAACAAAATAGATAAGAAAATTTTAAAAAGTTGTAATAGGTGGCATGAGAGGATATTAGGAAATATGTATGAATGGGTATGTTTGGAATGAGGACATAAGTGAGAGAAAATAGGCAATAATGAGGAGGGTTGAAACTAAGAGAGTAAAAATAAAAATACATGAAATATCGAGGACAAAAATGAGGTTTTCCCTTACTTTTTTGAGCGTGACATTAACTGCATTATAATTTTAGATAGAAATTGGATGTTGTACTTGTAGCTAATATTGTTACGTTGCAAGATTCTTCGTCTGATATATGGTAAGGATAATACCCATGCCATTATTATTCCTTTCAAAATGTAACAATTAACTCATTGACTGATATGGTAATATCTTCTAAATCTCTAATATGTAACTTTCTCAGCACATTTATACGAAAAATACACCAAATATCTGAATAGTTAAAAATTCATAAGCACATTTATGTTTATTGGTTCTTGGGCAACTTGGTAAGAATAACATATAAGAAATTTATCTTGTAAAATTTATTCTTTGATTGATTAATGTGGTAATATCTTTTAAATCCCGAACATGTGACATTGTCATCACATTTATCTATGCCACTATTGTTCATTTTAAATATAAACAATAGGATAATATCTTTTAGAGTATATAATCATTTTACCCCTCAAACATAGTCTCATATTTCAATGACCTCCATCAATTTCTAATTATTCTACCCTTCCAAATTTTAAAAGTAAACTAATGTAGTTCAACACATAGTTTGGTGTCTCCCTTTAAGAAGCAATCCACCAATTGCCGTGCTTCCCAAGGTGCTTGGATGCTCCCAACGCCTTTGATCGTTGGTAATGGGGCCAAAACTTAATCACTCTAAACATGTACAATACAATTATCACAAGCGTACGGCTGGCCATATAGTTTAAATCTGGTGAGTTCAGATATTGATTCTCTCGAAGATCAAGCTTAATATAACCTATAGGCTTGAACTTGCATTCATTTCTCTCAACATTTGCTACAAGTCAAATGAAATTACTTCTTAAAAATGTAAAAGAAAAACACTTGATTTTCAAAGGTTGGTTTGATAAACTAAAGCAATTTTAAAACAATTAATCTATTAAGATAAAGGACTTGGACCCAAATGATCCAACCATTCAATTCGCCAAAGATTCCAATGAGGTTTGATAACTCATATCATTGGCTTCACCCCGAGCCTTTGATTCAGAGAATTTTGACCATTAAAATAATAAAATCAATGATAATCAATTTAGATTTATAAACAATGAGATTCATGTATTCATACCATCGATCTTAGCAACACCTATACCAAATTTATAATTTGTGCACGGAAACTCAAAGACTTAGTAAAGGACACAAGATTTCAATAGGATCTAAGAAATTATTACCATAAATTTAATTCAATAGCAATTTGAAATTAGATTCATAGTTAATTTGACAATCATAGACTAATACCATCGATTTGTGCAATTATAACAACAATTATGGAATTGTACATTGAAATTACCAAACATAATCAATAATCTGTGTGTTATATGATATCTAAGTTTTATTTGCTCCCAATTGAAGATTTAAGAAGATAAAACAATGATAATCTCATTACCTCCATTGAAAACTTTGAAACCCATGATTGTTCTTCACAATTGGATCGAAGAGAAGAATTAGCTATTTGATTCCATGAGAAATTGACTTGAACTCATAAGAAATTGCATTAAAATGATGAAATAGTGCTTGATTACAACAAAAATGAAGAAATACAAAGAAATCTAAAATTTCTCTCTCTCTAAAACTATTCTAAAGAACCCTAAAAACTCTAAAAATAAGATAAGATCCCGAAAGTTTTGAGCAAGACTGCCTTAAACAGGCTAAAAAAAGTAGAGATCCATGAAGCATTCGAACGCCTTAAATGGGCGTTCGAATGCCTAGCCAACCTAATTCATATACCTAAATCCAGCCACTAAATCTCTTCGAGCGTTCAAACGCTTCGAACAAGAAGCGGGAGTTCGAACTGCCATTCGAACTATTGTGTAGATCTTGAAAAGTTACATTAAATCCATATATAATGGACCCCAGTAAAACTTTTGGTTTAAGAGATGACCTTTCAAAGTTTCAGTTTTGCATGCTTCAGTAGCTTGTACTTTAACAGCATCTCCTTGAAACTCATTGTCCCTTCTTCCGAAATGCGCTCAAAATTATCTGATTTAAGCTCAAAACCTATACAAAGAAAAATAAACTTAGTTAATATTAAAATCTAACGGAAAAGACATGAACTCCTAAATTAAGGCTAACAGCATGAATTAAAATGTTGTAATTGTACGTATGAATTGCAATCACACCCCCAACTTGTTTTTTGCTAGTCTTTAGCAAAATACTAAAACCAAAAGAGATAATATCTACTTTCATAGGAGTTACGGATGCATTTAGCTTATGCATCAAGTTTTTAAACCCGTTAGGTTAATCATAGTGAACGAGTGGTATCTATCTCATAAGGGTTTTCAGTTATGGTACTCGCAAACATCTATTCATAGCTTGCAATCAAATACTTATGAGGACAAATAGAGGATGCATACTTTTGTTCAAGATAATTCTCAATTCACCTTACCTCATATTACAAGCAAGATTAAATCATAAAGTAACATAAGGGAGGTTCAAGTGAGTGTATGATGAAACAATGCAAAGTGTAACACAATCACATCCTTTAAGGCTTGATTCAATCCACATCGAGCATGCACTCACAAGAAGGATGAACACACAAGGTTCTCACAATGGAAAGCTCATCATAGGAGTAAACGCATGAAAACACAAAAGAGCAATCCGATTACAAAAATCGAAAGAATAAAAGTGCATCCGACTTAACATAACTTCATGAAAGAATATCCACAGTTAAGCACCAATTAAAGTAATTGAAAGATAATAACTTACATTCCAAATAATTCTTAAAACATAAACACTTTGGATCAACTAGGACTTTTTAAGGTTATAGCATGGCCAAGAGATATAAAGTAGGGATAAAGAAAGGATAAAAAGCTCAAAACATGTGTGATCAAGGCATGTAATGATCATGAGTATATACTTCCAAATTTTCCTTTTCATTTGATGTTGTTGCTCTCTTCTTTTCTCATTTTTTTTGCCTCACTTCTTTTTTTTCCCAAACATCTAACCTCTTTATTCTTGTTTTTTTTTTTTTCCTTCTTCTTGTTGTACTTCCCTTACTTTCAGTTTTTTTTTTTTTTTACTAACTCTTCTCTCTTCCTTTTTTTCACATTGCAAACATATCGCCCCTTTCCTTTTCGGTTTACAAATGTACTTCTCACAAGTAAATGTATTTGTGTTTCTCAATCATAGGGAATATTTCAACAATAATTCAACTTTACCAAAGATCACATAAGAAAATGGTCAAAAATGGGTTCAATGGAATGAATATTACAAGAAAATTTATGACTCAAGGAGGTAACTGATGGCATAGAATCATATCCGAAGTACATAAAAGGTCCTCATGAGAATGCACAAGGTAGCAACACATGATGTTATTTGACATGTTGTGCACAAAGGTGTAATCCCCTTACTTATGTGTTTATGATGCAATCAAAGTGTTAGGATTAAAGGATAAATCATCAATTATGCTCAATTTAAGAAGAATGCATACTACTAAACATACTTTAATCTAAGAATGCATTTCAGAAATGTTCCTATGGTTCCCAAAGAATGATCCTTAACACATTCACCAAGAATAATAAAAGGTCAATCATAAGGAACATGAAAGAATGTGCCAAAGATATAAACTAAGATACTGGAACTATAAGATACTCAAACCTCTCCCAAAAATCTCAAGTAGTCAAAAGATAGCCAAACGTTGCAATTACTTGAGATTGGTCAATAATTCATAAATAGTTTTGTAGTAAAAACACATGATATATATAATGAAGCTCAAAATATTTTTCACACTTTTTCTAAGAAAACACCAAAAGAAAATAAAAATCCACAAAACTAAACTACTACTAGCACTACATCTTCCCCCCGACTAAAATGATGCAATGTTTTCAATGCATGAAAACAAAGCAAAGAAACTATGGAACATGGGAAAAAGGGAAGAACTGGATGTCAAACACCCCTCAACTAAGGGGAAACTCTATAAAACTAAAAAGAAGTAAAAAGAAATACAAATATACTAACTACTTCTACTATTACACCAAATCAAAGAAGAGGTCACTTAATACCCTTAAGTGGAAATTTGCTATCATCTCATAAATCCACTTTTGAAACTTATAAAAAGTTCAAACAAGCATAATAATAGACAATTTCAACATCTTTTTTTGAATTCAAGTATATAACATTTAAGCAAACAAGGGTCAAAAGGATCATAGAAGGTAGATAATGTAAATTGATCTTGCATCACACCATTGCTACAATTAATCAAAGCTTTGGAGGTAGCTAAGAATGGGTGGCCCAATACAATAGTAATTTGAGTATATGCATTCAAATGAGGAAGTGTATCCACAACAAATAGGTTAGTATCCTTAAAATTCTCTATTTTCTCTCCTTCCTTCTCCTCACTCTCTTCTTGCTTGGAGTCCTCAATCATGGGCTCCTCTCTCTCTCTCGAGTTCTTCTCTTTTGGGTTCCTCATCCCAATTCTCATCTTCAATACTTTCCTCACTCACCTTAAGAGTCTCTTCCCCAGACTCAAAATCTTGAGAAAGAATGGTGTGATCTATGATGTCCTTATTCCTAAGGGTAAAGATGGGATGATCTTACTCCTAAAGCAAAGTTAGATTGGATTGAAATTGAGTGGAAATCTCTTCCCCCTCTTGAACACCCATGGTTTCCATCAATAGGATCAAGTGACCCTTTATATCATCAAGAAGTTAACCTTGTTATTCGAGGACTTTGTCTATGCTAGAGTGTACACCATTTTGCATGGGCATGAATTGTTATGGGGTGTCCTCGAGTGCATCCTCTATAGTGTACTCTAGTGTGCTATTGTGAGGAGATTGATGTGCATTATCTATTTATACTTGATAAGGTTGCGGTGGGGTTTGTGTTTGATAGAATGAAGGTTGGGTTTGGTATTGTTAAGGGAAAGATCCCTCATTCTTCCAATTATAATTGAAGGGAGCATACCACTCCAAATTGTAGGTTAGTATAAAAGGATCCCTTTGGCCATTAGCTTGAATGCAATCTCTAAGAGACCGGAAAGATAGTGCTTGTATTCTAATTTCATTAGCTCGAATGTAGTAGTCTAAGAGACCGATAAGGAGGTGCTTCTGTACCACCATGACCATGGACGCTCCTATTACCATCACTCTCAACGCATTGAGAAAAGTGTTCCAATGTGCCTACATTAAGTGTAGAGATGATGTATAAGAAAAAAAATGAGATGCCAAGCAATGTGGAATGGTTATTGGGGGTCACTATTGAATGTCTACCGGGTGAGTCACGAGCCCAAAATATTATGTAATGCACAAACAAATTAGCACTCTGCACTTCTGCAAGTCAATTCCTAATTCTCAATCACCAATTTTCTTCCTCAGAGCACCCCATTTTTGCTCGCACTTCTAACCTAGTCAGTTGGTCACTTCCCGGGCCCGACAGGCCTAACTGAAGCCTGATGACCAAAATGCCCTAAGGCGTTCTAGGTAGCTTTCCAACTCCAAGCGGTCTTTAATACCAACACCATCATAGGAATCTTTCTGAGATAGGGTAGCTTCTAAAACCAATCACCGCTATTGGAGTGACAGAAACACTCACAAACATTAAATGATTCAATTCCCACCAATGTAGAATGTCCATTATGCCCCTTAGTAGTCAGTAGTTTTCGAGACTAGATAGTCGTCAGAACCAATACCACACTGCCGAAGTGACAGGAACACTCACAAAACTTTATGCCATTGGAGTGATGGGAACACTCACTAGGTTGACATGGGTTTTGCCATTAAACCATGTAGTGTCACGAGACTAAATACGCCTCTTAGCCGTGGCATGTTCATCAAAGAAAAGGGAGACCTCTGGGAATAAACTCGGCACAACCATCGGAGTGACGAAAGCACTCGTAAATCCAGGTCACCACCAGCACTTGCTAGCCCAACACGGTGAAAAATGACCAAACTGCTTCTTGGGCACACCGACACATCCTCGAGAAAGTACTATGTCCTTAAGACGTAAGTCCAGCTTCTCTAACTATCCCTTGATAGTCTAACACATTCAAGATATCGATTAAACCAACT
Source organism: Euryodendron excelsum (assembly GCA_033060915.1). Lineage (NCBI taxonomy): Eukaryota > Viridiplantae > Streptophyta > Magnoliopsida > Ericales > Pentaphylacaceae > Euryodendron > Euryodendron excelsum. Next base: position 20,846,549 of record CM065399.1, read on the forward strand.
CCAGATCAATTCTGGTCAACCCTAGTCGAATGACCATCTTACCCCTGGGCACTCTGGCACGTCCTTCAAGAAAGCATCAATCCCTTGAGACGGTAAGGCCACCTTCTCAAAACTATCTCTAGATAGTTTAGCATGTTTGATATGCTATTGAAATCCATCTTAGCCACATTCCGAAAAGTTTTGGTCAAAATGACCGTTTTACCCCTGGTGATCTACGCACTTCCTAAATCATATCGGCTCTGGGTACCAAACCAGCATGCATCGAGAAACTCTAAATGAGATCCCTTTTCATTTCTAGGGAGTCCCTTGACTCGAAACATCTCTAAGACAACAAAAGCTTCCTGGAGCGTCTCGTAGAGGCGTCGCTAGGGATATCTTTTTCTTTGATTCCCTAACTAAAATGCACTGTCAAATGACTTAAGAAATGTGTAAATCAAGGAATTCCTGAAAGCATTTCCAAAGGTCTTTCCATCTATACGGATCAATTGAAAAAATTGCTTCCCGAATCACTCGATCGCATGGCCTAGAAGTTTTCACTTTTTAAAACCCTTTGAGCATCTCACAAACGCTTCATTGGGGTTGACTTTTTCTTCAATTCCCTTATTAAAACGAACCATCATACAACTTGCAAAATGCGTAAATTAGGGAATTCTCTTAAGCTTGTTCAGAGGACCTCGCATTGGTATGGCTCGATTAAGGAGGTCCCTTCCCAGAATCCACGATCATATAGTGCAAAACCTGATACTTTCGACAATCATCAAAATGTCTTGCAGTTGCTCTGACAAGCTTATTTTCATGTGCGCTTCCCAATGACATATCTCCATCATCCAGAATCTTATAAAGCACTCCAAGGGCTCCCCATTCATGAGAAACAGCGGAGGAACTTCGTGAACGTGATCAATTTTCCTAGATCTTTCCTGGATTACATGAATATCATGGCAAAGTCGGCATAAGAGTTCCCGATGGCAAAGTGTGTGCTACATGCGCCCAGAAAATGATCAGATCGAACAAAACTTGTCTTGCAGCCCAAGCTAGCATAGTACAATGAGTGCCACATGGAACTCAACTACTAGCACAATACTAGCGCAAGTTCTATATGCACCAGTACAAAGTTTGCCTAGTCGCATTTAGCACATGCTCCAAAGCCTAAGCGAAGAATTGAAGACGAAGACTCAAAGATGCTTTGAATTTTGTAGAGAGAAAGAGAGATAGAGAACGCAGTCCCTTCCCTAGAAGTGGAGCACTGGAGGCACTAGTTGTGAAAGAATGTAGAACTAGAAGCGATAGTCGTTTAACAGTTTAACCTAAGCCAAAAAGTAAAGGCGTAAAAATTTGCCTATATAAAAAAAAAATTAAAGTAGGGGAGACGGGGCAGGGGCGAGGGCGGGGGGAAACCTTGGTCCATCCCTGCCTCCATACCCGTATGAATTTTTATTTTAACCTCTATCTCTACCTCCATCCTCATTTCGTGTCCTCCATCCTTGCCCAAAATGGGACTGATTCGGTTAAATCTCCACTTTTCCCCGGTCCATTTCCATCCCTACTCATGACCCATAAACAAGATTAAAATGACCTCTAAACCATCCCCATCCTCTTTCACTTATGCATCCCCAACATCGAAAAGTCCAAAATCCTCACTAAGGAGAAGGGCTCTCCCTAGAGGATTCTTAACATGGTGTTTCTCATGTTTTTACCTTTGTTGACTCCTCTTTTCTCTCACTCATTGCCTCGTTATCCTCTTCCTCACTCTCTTCTTTCTTGGAGTCCTTGATCATGAGCTCCTCTTTCTTGGGTTCCTCATCTCTATTCTCATTTTCAATAATATTGCTACTCACCTTAAAAGTTTCTTTCGTAGACTCAAAATCTTAGGGAAGAATGGTTTGACCTATAATGTCTTCTTTCCTAAGGTTAGTGATGGGATGATCTTGCTCATAGCTAAGAGTAGAATTGGCATTTCCTGCACTTATTGGGTTGAGATTGCACGAGGGAATTGTCTTGCTCTTGAGCAATCAAAGTTTATGTCAAAAGAGTCAATTGGCTTTTTAAGTCATTAAGTGTCTGACTTTGCTGCTCAAGGGTCATATCTATCCTAGAGTTCACTCCCCCTTGAGATTGCATGAACTGTCGAAAAATGTCCTCTAATGTATCCTTTGTAGTGTCTTCTAGTGTGCTATCATTAGAAGATTGATATGCATCATGTGCTTGTGTTTGGTGAGGTTAAGATGAGGGTTGTGTTTGATAGAATGAAAGTTGGTCTTATGAGTGTTCAAATGGAGCTTGGTAGGATTCAACTGAGGCTAGATCATGAGGTGAAAAAGTTCCCTCATATCCCCTAACAAGGTTGTGTTGATCAGGCTTCCCCGAATTGTAAGTTAGCTTAACAGGAGCCCTTTGGCCATTAGCTCGAATACAGTCTCAAAGAGAACAAGAAGATGGTGTTTGCAATCTCTACAAGATCAAGGAGATGGTGCTTGCACTCTATTCATTTCATAACCGTAGTAAGCCATGGATCTAAAGTCAACAAACAATTCACAATTCTAACCTAACCTCCAATCTTCACAAGAATATACCACTAATTAAGTAATAAACAATTCATAAATCCAACCGCCCTCCAATCTCCCTATGCAAAAAAGATACCATCAATTAGTAGATAGCACAAATATCCTAGTCGCCTCTAACAATCCACCTCCTAATTAACATGTAAAACTATACTAAAAAGGAAAAAAACAAAGAAAGAATCCTAAATCTAATATGCTCCTAAGTATAAAGGATGGAAGAAGTTACCCAAGGCCTAAGCCGAAGATTCCCCCGTTATTGTAAGTGTTGATGGCAAAGTAATCCACTGGTCACGTGATTCCCAAGGTTGTTGAATCATCGCCTTTGCATTCAATCCCCAATAACAGTGCCAAATCTTGACACGACCATAGCAATGTAACACCCACGAGTAAGTGGTCGTCAAGTATAACTTGGTAAGCACTGATGTCGAATTTTACGAAAATTGAGCCCAATATAGGCTATAGGCGAAACCTAACACTCAACACTCTCAAGACGCACACAATTTGGTAAAATGCTTCTTAAAAACAAAAATAAAAAATGATTTGGTTTGAGGAGGCTTGTTATTGAAGCTATAACGAAGGAAATGAAAGCTAGATCAACAAATTGTAAAAGGAATTGGATTCAATTGATCCAATAACTCAATTCATCCAAAGATTTCAACAAGGTTTATAACTCAAATTAGACCTCAAACCTCATAATGAAGAAAGCTTGATTCGGAAGATTTAGTTTTGAAAACAAATAATTCTTAAGCAATTAAAATTAGATTCATAATTAATAGTAGAATCATAGGTTAATACCATCAATTTGACTATGATCAATAGAAAATTAGGATTCTAGCATTCAACTAGCATCCAACATTCAATTGACGAGAATGGATTCCATAGTAATTGATGTTGGATTCATTATCTAGTAAAGAGCCTTAGATTAATACTATTGATTTCAATGAATTCAACACACAATTGAGGAACTATGCATTGAAACCATCAAACATAATCAATAGTCTAAGTGTTCTAAGATTTCTACATTCAATTGCTAGAAATTAAAAATCTAGAAAGATAAAGCAATGAATTCATGAGATACCTTCAATAAAACCTTGAACTCTTTGAGTGATCTTCACAATTGAACCCAATTTGGAGAGCTAGCTACTTGAATCCATGAAGAAATTGACAATTCAATTGAAAAAAGCTTGAAAACTACTTGAATTTCATTAGTAAAAGAGGAATTGAGTAGATCTCCCAAAAATGGGTACAAAACTGCCTTAAATAGGCTAAAAAATAACAGAGTCTGCACGAGCCATGCTCACGCTTTGGGCACCGTGTGCATGCTTTAGAGGGCTTGAAAATCAAGCCTCAGTATCTTGCACACTATTCACATACCGTGCGGACGACTTGCTTATGGTCTCGATCTTGCACACACTTTTGTGCCCATGGTACTGTGCGTACACTTCACTAACCCTGTGCACGGTTGTCCAAATTGAGCAAATCTTAAAAGGTGATATAAAATCGATATATTATGGACCTCTGTTGGACTTATGGTTTGAGAGATATGGCCCCTTCAAAATTTCAGCTCTGCTTACTTCAGTAGCTTGTACCCCAACTTCAGCAGCTTGTACTCTGGTAGTATTTTCTTCAAAACTCATTCTCTTTCGAACTGAATTCCATTTGAAGTCACCCAACTTCAGCTCAAAACCTATGCAACACAAAAAAAATATAGTTAATACTAAAATCTAACTTAAAAGGCATACAAAATCCAAAATGAATACTAACAAAGCCCAAATTAAGGTGTTATGATGGCACTTTTAAAATGCAATCAGTTATGAGAGAGATTATTATATTCCTTTTGAGGAATTAAAATATTTTGTACACAGAATGACACAAACTAAAACTTTTCTTATGTGGTGATGACGTGGACATACTCTCTACTTTTCTTCTTTTGTCTATTTAAAATTCATATAATATATGGCGAGGATTGATGAGCTATAAGTTAAAAATTACTATAAATGGCGCAACTAAATCTAATTTAAAATTTCAGTTTGTTTTTTTGCCCCCAAAAGTTGAAAAGTGATTAGCGCTATAAGCTTTTCAATATTATATTTCCACTCTACCATCAGCATTACCTAGTTCTAAATTTTTCAAAAATATTTTTTTATTTACTTTACATTCATAAGGTCACAATTGATTGTCCTCAACTTGGCCTTTTTCAATAAATTTCGGCCATTCCCCATTGTAATAATATATGGACAAATTTTAGTGTGCAAGTCTATCATAAATTTTGCAAGCTATTTGCCAAAAGTAATAGAAAGGAATAATTTTATAACCCTTAAAGATGGGTATTAATTCTTGATTAGGTCCAGAGGATTGAGTTCGTGGTTTTCTACCCTACTAATTGTACTTCAGAAGTGCAATTACAATACTTTAATTTGTGTTTTATTAGTCCTAGTTCAAGAATTTAAATATATAAATCAAATTTCCAATTCATTTTCGCACTGTGCAATGTAGAAGGCAATGGGTCTACACTAATTAAATGCATGTGGGACATGAGTTACCTTTTGGGAAAACTGTATTTATGCTCTCTATATTTCATGTATATTCATTTTTGTATTTCAATTCTCCTCATTATTGTCCATTTTCTCTTTTTACGCTCTCATTCTAATCAAATTATTTCATATATATTTTCTAATGTGCTAATATGCCACTTAGGATGATTTTTTTACAATTTTCTTATTTATTTATTTATTTTTGGATAGGGTGTTTTCTTATGTTACTTAGAACTTGAATCGTGTACGTGGAACAGGAACGGAAATGTAGTACACTGAAAGTTTCAAAATATGGTACGCTAGAAGTAGACTTTGATAAAGTATATACTATTAAAATTAAAGTACTTCTAGAAGAATTTTCTTTAATAATTAGACATTTAATAAAACATAATTTATATTTTTTCAAATTAATCATATAAACACACATTCTAGGAGTATTATGACCCTTTTTTTTTTTGCATATTATTATGTCAAAATTCTATTCTTCTTATATTTTTGTTTATTATAATTAATTTTTTTTCTTTTAGGTGACCTTTAAAGATATACATTGGAAAAAAGTTTAGGATCGGTTTGAATGGCTAACTTTACTACTTTAGAATGTTAGAGTACCATGTTTCGGAACGCCGTTCTAAAAAATTAATTTGTTAGGGTATTAGAGTATTATGGTAACACATGTATTTCCTTATCTATTAATTAAAGTTATGATCGATAACCCCCCAAGAAAAAGGAAAACAATTAGGCTTAAAAAGAACCTATCCTTAACAACAAAAATAGTGGACTATGTTTGGCTAATCAGTGCACAAACCACAAATTTGGTATTGATTAAGTTGAATCGATGGTATTAACCTTTGATTTTCCATTGAACATGTATCGAATTTCAATTGCTTGAGAATTATCGGTTTTCAAAGCTAAATTCTCCGAATCAAACACACTTAAATGTTGTGTTTGATTTGAGTTATAAATCCCATTGAAAACCTTGGATGAAATTGAGTGATTGGATCATTTGGGCCCAATTCCCTTTTAATTGCTTTAATTCTAATTTTATTTTGCTTTAATTTAATTCCTAGTTATTAATTGCTTTAAATTTTCATTGCACTAGTTTAGTAATTCAAAACTCCCATAAAAAAACTAAAAGATTTTCGTTATTTTTTTTATTTTTTATTTTAGATCTAATTCCCCTTTTTATTGCAATGCAATCATAGGTTAGGTTAGGTTAGTGTGAGATGAGTGTTACAACTTATATTTGGCTAAGTCCCTTGGGAGAGAACGATACCGGATCTTCCAGTTTATTCTTCATCGCGACCCCCATACACTTGCAAGGTACTAACTCCATTTGTAGGAATATTGCATTCAGAGTCAAGTCATGTAATAGTTAATTGATTGATTGATATGGTAATATCTTCTATGTAGCTTTTTCAGCACATTTATACAAAAAATAAACCAAATTTTCTAATAGTTAAAATTTTATAAGCCCATTTATGTTTATAGGCTCTTGGGCAACTTGCTAAGGATAACATGATTACTCTTAGAAATAGTAATCTTTTGGCTTAAATTGTTAGTTGATTAGTTAAATTTGGTGTTAATTTAGTATTCTAACTCCTAAAACGCGTTAAAAATCTTTTTGTACACTTTTTGCAGGATTTGGAGCTTAAACTAAGGCAAATGGGCAATCTTGAGAATGACCGATCGATCGCCCGATCAAACGGTCCACGGAACGTTCGATCGGCCGATCGATCGGTGATCCTGCGATCGATCGGTGATGCTCTGTTCAACCTTCTGCAGCAAACTTCAGAGAGGGTGTTTTTCCGATCGATCGGGCGTTCGATCGGTGACGTCGGAATTCTCTCAACAGACGACACAGAAGCAAACTTCAGAGGGGTCGGTTTTGCGATCGATCGGGCGTTCGATCGCCCTGACCGTTCGATCGGGCAATCGATCGGCCGATCGATCGGTCGTACACCGATCGATCGGTGTGTACAGGCTCTGTTTTTCTGCAGAGTATAAAAGCTTTTGTTCGAGACAAAAAGAAGGATAGGTCATTTTTCTGCAGATTCTGGACGGAAATGGAGCTCCAAAAAGGGGTTTTTGTATCTTGTAAGGCTTTTAAGTTAGATTTACTCTTAATGTTTTGTATTTAATGTCATTCATTACTTTTGGATCATTGTAATGAATGCTTGATATATATATGAAGTGAATGATTTCAACTTGTTCGAGCAACTTTCTATCATTTTCTTGGCACTTTCTCTCATTTTCTTGGCAACCAAACACTAGTTCTTTATAGTTTAATGGTAGATTTGGCTCCTTTTATGTTAGTTAACATGGATTCTAGTAGCTAAATACCCCTTGAATGTGGTTGTGAAGATCTACCAAGGATCTTCAAAGGGTTGAAAATGGGTTGTATGAACTTCAAAGTCATATCCTTAAAATTATATGGTTTCATTTGATTTAGCATGAGATTCATTAGAAAAACTTAGATTCATAACCCTTTGGTAATATTTATGCACAAATCAATATTTGGTATAGGTATTGCACATGTTTAAGGTTTGATTCTACGGTACCAATTATATATTCCCTCTTTATGCTCAATCAAACAAAACCCACATTTTTATAGTCGACATTTTCCGAATCAAGAATCCAAGGTGTGATTCTTGATTTGAGTTATAAACCTCTCATTGGAAACCCTTGTTGTGAATTGGTGGGACAAAACAACCATGTCCAAACTTTTCTCCTTAATTACATAAACCTAGCTTTTGTTGTCTTTCATAGTCACTAAATTATTGTATGAAGCGTATAACCATCATCATCTCAAAACCAACATATTTTCGGTCTCTTTTATGTTAAGAATTTTCATTTGCAATCCATTAAGATAAGTACCTGTGCTAGTTGAGCTTTGTTGCTATATTTGCAGAATTCCCTTGGGAGAGAACGACACCGGATCCTCCGGTTTTACTACAAGCACGACCTCCGTACCCTTGCGGAGTAGCTCCAGTTGAAGCACATCTGAAGGCGTGTCATAACATACAAGAAATTCCTTTATCATGTAAAATTTATTCTTTGATTGATATGGTAATATCTTTTAAATCCCGAAATATGTCACATTTTCATCACATTTCTCTATGCCACTACTATTCCTTTTACATGCAAACAATACGATAATATCTTTTAGAGTAAATAATTATTTTATCCCTCAAACATCTATACTATATATATATATATATGCAAATGTAGTGGGAGGCTCACAGGCCTTCAAAAATTAATCCCTATTTTTTAAAAAATCTTAATTTTCTAAGAAGCCACGTGGCACACCTAGCTCATTCAACCAATCAGGCTCTTTTCTACCTCTTCTATAAGGAAAGCAAAACAAAATCAAAAAATAATTAAACAAACAATTATTAATACAAAATAATTAAAGGAGTTAAATTCTAACAAGAAAACAAAAAGAAATAAAATAAAGGAAACAAAATCTTTGGCTGAAACAATCAATCAAACATGGAAAAAAAATAACTATATATAACCATATATAAAAAAAATCTACAAATTACTTGCTGGACAAATCAATCAAACTTAATGATTGGTCGTCCCTCCCATCTTCCTTAAACAATTAAGGAACAAAAAGACAATTCAAAATAAATTTAAAGATTCTTAAAATCTCTTAATGTCTTTCTCTAATTGCTATCTACAATAAATTCATTCCTAAAATTCCTCCTCAACCCTGAATTTTGTGAAATCCCAGTTGAATTTAAATCAAACCTAAATTCAAAATTTTGGATTTCTTATTACTTATGAAAAGCCCTATATATCCTCTTTACACCTCACCCCAACTCTATCTCCCCCCTTACTCCCTAATCCATCCTCTCAGCCATTCCCTCTCTTGATCTCGCTCAATTTTTTATTTTTTTTTTATAATAGTTTTTTGATCCCCTCTCACTCTAAATATTGGAAGTGTGTGTTTTGTGTAGATGTTTCTCTCACTTTCACCATCAATTTACTACAAGGTGAGTTTTAATTCTTCTTCTTTTTCTTTTTTTTTTTTTCTTCTTCTTCTTCTTCTTCTTCTTCTTCTTTAGGATATTATAAAAATTGATTTTTTTTATCATCTAAGATTTGCTCACACCTTTCGGATCAAGAGTAAGGTAAATTCTGTTAGTTTTTAATTTCTTTTTAATTTTTTCTATTGTTATTTGTTTTTTGAATTATGTATGACTATTTTATGGTACTTTTGTATTTATTTATTTAAATGTGTATTACTTTTTTTATTTTTCCACTAGCAAACACATCTAAGGTGAACTTACATATTTTATTAATTTAATGATGTACCCATTTCTACCCACCTCATAATTTTGATTTTTCAGTTCTTTTATTATTTTATTGATTTAGTGCTCAAGCATTAATCTATCCCTCCTCAATCGCCCCTAAAAAGCGCATTGTGTCATACAAATTAAGGGTATTTTCGTTCGTTTGCAAATTTAGCCACCAAGAACTTTCCTTCCACGTCGCGTGAAATTAAGTCTCTTTGTCTCTCTCTCTCTCTCTAATGTTTGTCATTAGATTATAGTAATGGAGCTTATACATATATAGTTGAATAGCACATACGAACAATTGGGTAATTTGCATTTTTTGTAATAAATTGCACCTTTTAATAATTCTTTTCCTAAGTTGCTAATTCTGAAGTTCTTGGAAATCTTTCAATTTGTCCTTAATTGATACCTTTTAATTCTTTCCTTAAGCTACTGGTTCGGACAATCTTACTAGAAATTCGTCTAAAATTCTTGCTTTACTTTTTTACTTATATTACTTTCTTTATTTGAAACTTTTATTGAAATTTCCAAATATCTTGCTATTATCAGAAATAGAAGGAGAATACTTTAAAATTAAATGTATATTATTATTCATAAACCAAAATGTTTGGGAATGGATTCAATATAATATTAGGAAATTGCGTTGACTCTTTGAACTTTTAATCTACAGGAGACAATTTCATACAAGAGATGATGCATTTTTTTTTTTGTGTTTACAGGTCTCTAATGGCTCTTAAATGGATCTCAGTTAATTATTAGAAAATAGCATGGAAGGATGGAAGGTTCCTATATGATAAAGCCAACTTTGCTGAAGTTGTTTGGGATAAAAATTAGTAAAAGATATTTATAGCATTTTTCTTTAGAAGAAATAAGATCATTAATAGAAAGATTTGACTGAACAAAATCAAATCCCCAATTAAAAATACTGTTTGAACAAAAATTTTGGGCTCTTTCCATATCATGGATAAATTCTTATGGAAATTTGAAAAGGAAAAAAGAGAACAAAAATTCAAAGTTTTCCTTCATAATACGAGAGAGATTGCAGGAGTATAAACTAGAATAAGATAACAATACAAACGCGAAGAACCAAAAGAAAGGACATTGACAGTATAAGAAGAAAAAATAAAAACAAAAGTTATTGTCAGTACTTACAATACATAAATCAAGTAAAGTGACTTCTTTACACTCAAAATCTCATTCCATGTTTTAGAAGGTTTTTAAATTTAGAAGAGAAAAAAAAAACAAATAGATAGGTTCTCTTACCCTATTAACTAAAAGAAATCCAAAAACACAGTGTATTCAAAATTAAATTATGTGATCTATTAAAAAATAGAAACAAATAATTTCAAAATTCAAGTTCCTTAATCTATATACTAAATAAAAACAAATTTACATTTCCCCGCGTGAAGACTCCATAATTTATAAACAATTTCTATTGGCCAAAGCATCTTTTGTAAGAGGTCTATTCTGTTGCAGCCTTTATAGCATTTGCAATGAATGAATTTGTCAGACTTTATTTAATGTTTAAATGAATCTGCTTAGACCTTATTTAATGCAAACCTCAAAAAAAGATTTGAGTTAGATCCAAAATGAAAAATTCGTGGGTGTGTAATTTAGAAGCACCTTACAATTTTTTATCTTCCATATTAGTGGTAGTAACAGAACCTCTCACATAATGCAAGAAACTTTAAAAAAATAGAATTTTGAAAACAATTGAATATTATTTTGGAGCCTATTAAGATTTGGTAGTAAATCTTCATGGACATTACCCCATATTATTTCAATTTATATAAAGTTTACCAAAAAAATAAAAAAAAATAAGTGTCGTGTGTTTTCTTTTATTTTTCTCTTGAAATGATTAGCATATTAGCCCATGTGAGTACAATTTCAGGACATATTGCACTTTATGAAGAACTCTTAGGTATCATTAAAATTTTTAATTGGTTATATAGATTTGTAAGTTATTAATTTTTAATGATCCCGTGCATAGCACGGGTTAACGCTAGTAGTCTAATATTTCAATGTCCCCCATCAATTTCTATTTATTGTACCCTTCCAAATTTTAAAAGTAAACTAATGTAGTTTAACACATAATTTGTTCTCTCCCTTTTATATATTACTAGACAGTGGGGCACACGCGAGGCATGTGCAAATCCATTTATATCATTAAAAACAAATTTGACTTAAAATTGTTTTAAATTTCATTAAAACATATATTATAGCGGAGTAAAATTAATAAAGATAAAGACACGATGTTAAAGACCACTAAGAATATATTCCACACGATACCAAATGGCCATAGTTGAATCGCAGCCAACCGAGAAAGCAATCACATGGTCATACCTTCAGCCGTTGTTTGTCTGGGAGTAAACTGGAACATCATTCAATCGTAGTCGGCTGGGAAGATTTTCTGGTTTGTTGAACTGGGACGAAGTTGGAGAATTCAAAAAGCGAAATGATTATGAGGGATACGAAAATAAAAAAAATTAGGACTTCCCTCCAATTCCAACCCCAAAAAAGACACTATTTTGTATTAATAATAAGTTGAACTTCACATATAACGATTTCAGTTCAAAACAATGTTTTGAGAACCGGACCGTTGAGCGAACCGGAAAAGAGACAGGGTCACGGGTCACTGATTTAACGGTCTGGTCAATTGTTATTGGCCTGTGATGTTAAAATTATGTCATTAATTTATTTATTAGTAGTAACGAAAGGTGTCTTATTTTCCACACTAATTTTGATTCTTGAAACCTAAAATTTTGAAATCAAAACTTGAAATTTTGCTTTAAAATATTGAACCGGACGGTCGAATGACCAGTTTAATTGACTGGGTCGCAGTTCAACCACGGTTCTTACTGAGTTTTACCAGGTTTTGACCAAAACTGGTTCGGAGGGTTGACAGGACCGTTTTTTGACCAGTCGACGGTTCAACAGGTTGAATCGATCGATCTAGTCCGAATTTTAAAACATGCAAGCACTCACTGAAATTTTTTTTTAAAAAGAAAGAGGATAGACAGGCTCACGTACACACAAATTGCTCATCATATAATGATCTTCAGGCTGAAACTTACGACAAAAGAACTAAAAATCAGAATTAAGAAACCCATTATGTCTTTACCGCTCCATTTTATTAGAAGTGCAAAAATAAAGTAATGAAACTTTAATTAAAAATAAAATGAGTGTGTGTTAGAAATTGAGTATTCCTTCATCAGATTGTGAGCTTTCAAAGATCTAAGGAATACTATCCTTTGCTCCTATCTTCATTATCGACATGAAAAAAGATGTCTTGAAGGAGTTCAAGACGATGGTGAATTTGAGTTCAGCTCCTGGTGGATTCCAGAGATGTCGTAGATCTCGACACTCAATTAACCATTGAAAAACCGTGTTGAAGAACAGACACGTGATTGTGGATTTGGTTGTTACAAGAATAGTACACCCGCAAGCGCATTGATTTGGCACCTAAGAATTGGATTATATGGGATTGGATTGTAAGTCGAGTCTTTTGTATTCATTCTTGATAGTGTTTAGTTGGCTAGACTAGGTCCTGCGATTTTCTCTTACAAGTGTTTTCATGCTAAAAATCTTGTGGCTCTTGTGTGATTGCTTACTGTTTTAGTTTATTGCATGTGATTGTTATAATTGTTGCACAGATTTAAAATTTGGACCATGATCTATTCACCCCCTCTAGATCAATTTGCAAGCCATATAAAATTCATATTGCTAAGATACAACAACACGAGTTTTCTCACTTTATGCAATCTAGAATGCATGTATGATCATATTGAGTCGTGTTTGAAAATTGAGGAGCTCCACAATGTGTTAAAGCGTGGCTTGTACTTACATAACAAACATATTATAAATGAACTTTCAACGAATCGAATACGAGTCAAACTAGAATTGCTTGGTTCGTTTCAGAGCTCCAAGCATTTGCAAGCTGTGATGTTTACGTAGGAGTATGCTCGCCATTTTTGAACTTTAAATAAATTTGCAATAACCAAGTAAAATAGAAGTATAATTGAGATCAGAGCAAACCATAAATTAAACAAGACTTATTATTATTATTTTTATTTTTATAAGCCAAACACTAGATAATGGCTGATGCATCAGCTGTTATATATATATCACGAAAACCAGTAATCATGACCAGTAATTTATTAGTTTCCTAGACTTATTATCGCTGCTGATATATAATGCGTCAGCTCTCGCAGACCAGTAGCAACCATACTGACAATATTTATCTCTTAGTTTGTTATCGTAAACAGCAAAACTTTTATCCTTGAAATTCCAGTAAAAATGGCAGAAGTAGAGAGTATTTATAAAGGCGCTGGTTCGGAAGCTAATTTTGAATTCCTCGCCATTGTTGATTGTATGGTTTCGGAGATCATCATTTCCAGATTGGCAACGAACTATCAATGGCGTGGGGTTATTTGGAACCCCACTGATGATGTGAACCGTAATAGGAGCAAACGGGTTCTCAAACGATTCACAAAATGTCGTGCAGACGAAGAGGATTGCCAGGATGACTAAGGGAAGGAAAAAGCGGCCCATAGTAACTCTTGAAATGTCAATACGATGTTTTATGTTGCCTTACATATCTCATTATATATACATATGAATATAAATAGAGTAATTCTATACATATGCTAATTTCAAATTTTATTTTCATTAATAAATATATGTAGAAACTATTCACTTATGTCTAAGAGTGTGAAAATACATCTTGCTTTCTAGTTGCGCTCTCCACGCTCACCGCGACGGAGGTACTTGTAGTTTAAGTGGGGATATTCCCACTATCGTATTCTCCCGTGAGACGTGTGCCATTCTTGCAATAAAAACAGGCATAGTTTAGAAAAGTATGCAAATTGAAGTCGCAAACCAAGAGTGGAATCGATGGCTATGGTAACTAAAATTGACCGAAAATCTTTTGGTGTTTGAGAATTTGTTTTACTAACAACTAGGCAAACAATTAAATGAAATTAAAGCCAACAACTTGATTCTAGCTAAAGCAATTTAACCAATATGAGAATTCTACGACAACAACCACAATTATAACTAAATTACTCTTTGATTTACCTGAAATTCCAACGAAATCAAATAGAGATTTAAATTGAGTAAAAAGAGAGTTTGGGTTCAAATGTTCCAATCTACCAAGTCTAGCACGGAATTTGAAAGTAGGATTTTAGGTTAACTCAAATCAAAAACCGTCCAAAGGTCCTTGATTCGGATAGTTTAGCTTTGAAAATTTATGGATCTCTAATTATTTTAAAATTAAATTTTATCCTCATTCATGGGTTCTTTAGAAATAAATCACATGTTACTAACTATGATTGTAGATTTAAGATTTCTATAACAATTAATTCCACAATAATTAGAGAAAATATACAAAATAGATATTCAATGAGATTAAAGACTCCCCTTCCATTTTCTATACCTTTCTTGGTAGATCTTTACATTTGTCCCCAAACAATGAGCTTAGCTTGTAGATTCCTTGGTTGAAAACTTTCCAAAGTGTAGAAACAACATACTTGACTTCAAATCAAAAGTGTATATATATTTATTGAAGGATTACAAGCAAACAACACTAGAAATCTAACTAAACCCTTCCCAAAGTCCTAAATACAACAAGGTAAAATAAATCTAAGCAAAATTCATGTTTTTCCCCTTTTCTATCCCTCTACCCGCAGCTGAAACCTTAAACAAAAACCATATCTCTTTTTCTCTACAACAGCTGGGTTGTAGGGAAAATTTGCGCTCACTGTCTGAAATACGTCCTACAACCGTCCGATTATTGTCCAGACGCACCGTCCGAACGGTGGAGTAACCTTTCAGACGGTTATTTCACTGTTCAGACGGTCTTTAGACCCCAAATCTCGGCTCTGTATTTTCCTCAAATGGAAAAACATGACTCTGATGTCTTCGAATGGGAAAAGATGAATCTGTGATGGCTTCGAATGGGAAAAGATGAATCTGTAACTCCAATTTCCGTGGTAGCGTCCGAATGCTAATTAGTCCGTCCGAACGGGCCGTCCGAACGCCCTTTTTTCGTCCAGACGCACAAGCCGTTCGGACTAACCGTTTGAATGCTGTTTTATTCGTTCGAACGGACTGTCTGGACGGACTTCTTGCCTTTAGGCCCATTTTCGTCATTTTATCACCAAAAAACCTATAATACACTAAAAAAAACCACTTTAGATCAAGTTATTGCTAAAAACCTATTCTAATACCCATATAGAGACTAACAAACAACTAATTAGGGGACAAAGATTACACTTTGAGAGTGGAATCAACACCCCCCAACTTAGCTTTTGCTAGTCCCTAGCAAAAATGTATTATAGAAAGGAGATATATAAAGACGATGAAAGAAAATATGCACAACCCACTCAAGATATCAATAGACACATCTCAAATCTCAAACACATGTAGGAGTTATGCAAAAATTCATACACTAGAGAAGTTTGTGCGCGTGTGCTTGATAAGCCAATGCTAAGCAACATATAAGGAACTCAATTATACACTTCCGAACTGTAAACTTTTGATTCAATCCTCACCGGGCATACACTCGGAATGAAAGACCCACATGGTTCACACAATGATATGTTCAACAATGAAGTAAATGTACGAGGCAAAACAAGTGAACATATCCAAAACAAAAAACCGGACAACAATGAATATGTATCGCCTTTGGCATAACTTCATGAAGGAATGTTCATAGATGAGCAATGATTTAAAAAATTTACAAGATAAAACCTTTACCCTACTGAAAATTATAATAAAGCATCTTTGGATCAATTAAGTGATTTGAGAGGCTAAGAGGTAAGGTAGGAATGATAAAAGGTAAGTACAAAACACATCACGTGTCAATGAGATGATGAAAAGATGTCATTTCCAACTCCTTCCTTTTTATGTACGTAAAGATTCGAACAATAAACATTTTCAATTTTTACAACTCCTCAATGACTTCGTTGCCACTTTGCATGATTCTCATAATTTTTTTGTTTTTTTTTTTCTCTATCATATACCCACTTCTTTTTCTTTTCTCTTATTCTTCTTCTTCTTCTTATTTTTTTCCTTTTTTCTTTTTTTTTTAAAACTATAACTTCGTTTCCCCAACATAGTATAGAATAGGGTTATGAAGTACCAAAAATTTCAATGATATCTTTCGAGGAAGAAGTTGGTGATAAATGAAATGATACATGGGTCATGTGGTGAAATAAAAAGAATAATGGCTATCAAGAAAGATATGGGCATAGAGTTACATAAAGATGCCAAATTATAATATTCCATAGAGTAAAAGTGTCAATATCAAGATCACAACTTATCTGACGAACCAAATGCAAGCATAAAGAAGTTATTTAAGAGAAATGAGGGTGAAAGATCAATCCTTGAGTAAATGTAGACTCTCAAAAAGATGGTAAACGCTATAAAGCTCACAAGGTGATAATCTCCACTAAGTATGGACGAAAATGCAAAGTAGAGTAACAAAAATATGTTACACAGCATAACTCGTGTGAAAAGTGTATAACTTTCTACCAGTGCATGAATCAAGCACTTTCCATAGAGTCAAAAATAAGACAACGAGTCCATCTCAATCCAAGTTGGGTTTTAATGTCAAAAACAGTGTTATAGTGCGTCAAAAATAAGAAGTTAATGCATCCATCGCAAAAGCTAGCAAAGCATACATAAAAAGAAATGTAATTAGATGTGTGAGAGAAATGAAAACTGATAGCGATACCATTCAATACCAAAATCCCCATCAAAATGGTACAAGCGAGTAACATAAACCAAAATTTGAGCACACCTGTAACTAAACAATCCAAAAATACGAGCTATATAGAAAGGTTATACAAAGATAAATGATGTACAGCGAAGAAAGCTCAAAAAATAATCCATTATATCAAAACAATATACAAAACATGATGCAATGATATGCTATGTGTGTACAAAAGGCATTAAAATCCTAGACTCTAATCAATCATCTCCATCATCATTTGGAGGTGGTGCAGCAGCTGACCTGAGGGCCCGAACCTCAACAAAATAACTCCTCTATGATCCTGGTTTGGCCTCGGGTTTGACCCTAAAGTGCAGTAATTTGCTCAAACTAGGCTCGGATCTGGCCCTCAAGTGTAGCAAAATGAGCTGCATGGGCAGTCTCTAGCCTAGCAATATCGGCAGACTGCTGTGCTGATGCCGCAGCTAACATATCTAAGGTCTGTCGCATCTGCTCAAGCATCTATACTGCCGGATCGGACATCTGTGCTGCTGCTGCTGATATTGATGAATATCTAGGTTGTACTGGTCCAGGTCAGCAAGGTCCAGCTGCTCCTGCTGCTACTGCTGAGCATGCATCTGTGGCTGCGGCTAGAACTGCTCCTACTGCTACTACTGAGCATGCATCTGTGGCTGCGACTGGAACTGCTCCTGCTGTTATTGCAGTCTACGAGATCTCAATCCCCGCTGGATGGTGGATCTACCGATGGCCTCCCTCGACTGTGGGAGACAAGGAAATCCAACAGCAGTGGCCTCAAATGCAGCCTTGATCACTCGTGTCAAAAGAACCGCGAAGGGGATGGATCCCTGAGCACGCGGGTGCAAGCACTCCTCCGCTAGGGCCCTAAACTGAATTAACGAGAGATCTATGGTCCTACCCGTCCTAATGGCCCACAACAGACTCGCCCTACCCCTCTTAACCTCAGAATGCCTAGCAATGGGGTAAACGGACTAACAGTAAAAAATGAACAGGGGGGCGTAAATCGGGAGCAATAAGCTAACCGGCAGCTGCCGACGAATACCCCAATCAGTGCCTGGGAGGCAGACCTCATCGGAAATGACCCTAAAGTCATCCAGAGCTCCCCTAGATGGGAAGCCATACTGAAGGTCTACCACCCAAGGTAGTCCATACCTCTCTGCAAAAGTACCGAGGGTGATACCCAATGTCATGCCCCCTGACCTAGGACACAATCTGCTCGTGTCTTAGAGTAATACAACAGACTGACACATTCACCATAAACTCCGCGAGTAAGGTAAATATGGCCTCTCTTGTGAAGGTAGTGAGAGGGACCCAACCCCGGCCCTCAAAGATACCGGCACACAAAAAACTGGGGTCCCTAAACTGCTGTAGGTCCATCTGGCGCTCAAGTTCTACGCCTCTCCTCATCCAAGTCTGGGAGAATGCCTTGAAGGCATCCTCTAACACAAAACGTATGGCGTCATAGGCTAGGGCTGGCTCAGCCTCAGCTACGCCAGCCGGAAGGGCAGCTGGGGCCCCTTTGCGTGCCATTATCACAAAACCCCTTAAAAGTATCCTAGGTAAATAATAAAATAAGCAAAGAAAAGGCACAGGAATACCTAGGGAAGCGTGAAACCAAGGGTGAAGGAGTCAAAGGCGCGTGCTCGGGATCCGACAGGGCTCCGCTATAGTCCAAAAGCTCTCAAAACTCTCAAAAACTTTCCATATAGCGTCTGTATTGTGTCTGAACTTAATCTAGATGCTCCTATTTATAGGGCTGGCCAAGCGTCCGATGCGAGTCCGGAGTACGTCCGAACGCACAATCCGAACAGTGAAAATGCGTCCGAATTGCTCATTCAACGCACGTCTAGACACCGTTCGAACAGGAAATAATTGCACGACGAACCGATCGAATTCACCGTTCGAACGGTAAAAATGCGTTCGGACGCACCATCCAAACGATAATTCTCAAAAAAGCTCAAATTGACTCAGGAAAACCCAGAAAACTCAAAACACTATACAAAAACTAACTTAAACTTCAAAAACTGCAAATGAACAAAAGAAAACCAACCAAAATATACAAATTTACACAAAAACGAGCTCAAAACAGGCTCGCCCCACCACCCACTTAAGAGGTTGCATTGTTCTTAAAGCAGTAACAATAGGAAATAGACCGGAAACATCAACGGGAGAGCGGGGGTTCATAGGGGACAATCATCAAGTCAAGATGGGTGGATCAATGAGATCCACACAATCTACCTCGCCTCGGAAGGGCTCGAAGTAGGTGATTACTCTTAGAAATAGTAATCTTTTGGCTTAAATTGTTAGTTGAATAGTTAAATTTGGTGTTAATTTAGTATTCTAACTCCTAAAATGCGTTAAAACTCTTTTTGTACACTTTTTGCAGGATTTGGAGCTTAAACTAAGGCAAATGGGCAATCTTGAGTATGACCGATCGATCGGCCGATCGATCGCCCGATCGAACGGTCCACGGAACGTTCGATCGGCCGATCGATCGGTGATCCTGCGATCGATCGGTGATGCTCTGTTCAACCTTCTGCAGCAAACTTCAGAGAGGGCGTTTTTCCGATCGATCGGGCGTTCGATCGGTGACGTCGGAATTCTCTCAACAGACGACACAGAAGCAAACTTCAGAGGGGTCGGTTTTGTGATCGATCGGGCGTTCGATCGCCCAGACCGTTCGATCGGGCGATCGATCGGTCGTACACCGATCGATCGGTGTGTACAGGCTCTGTTTTTCTGCAGAGTATAAAAGCTTTTGTTCGAGACAAAAAGTGATAGAGGTTATTTTCTGCAGAGTTTGGACGGGAAGAAGGCTCCAAAAAGTGGATTTTTGTTATCTTGTAAGGTTTTTGGTTAGATCTACTCTTAATGCTTTGTATTTAATGTCATTTATTGCTTTTGGATCATTGTAAGTGAATGTTTGATATATATATGAAGTGAATGATTTTCTACCTTTTCTAGCAACTTTCCATCATTTTCTTGGCACTTTCTCTCATTTTCTTGGCAACCAAACACTAGTTTTTTATAGTTTAATGGTAGATTTGTCTCCTTTTATGTTAGTTAACATGGATTCTAGTAGCTAAACACCCCTTGGATGTGGTTGTGAAGATCCACCAAGGATCTTCAAAGGGTTGAAAATGGGTTGTATGAACTTCAAAGTCATATCCTCAAAATTATATGGTTCCATTTGATTTAGTATGAGATTCATTAGAAAAACTTAGATTCATAACCCTTTGGTAATATTTATGCACAAATCAACATTTGGTATAGGTATTGCACATGTTTAAGGTTTGATTCTATGGTACCAATTATATATTCCCTCTCTAGGCTCAATCAAACAAAACCCACATTTTTATAGTCGACATTTTCCGAATCAAGAATCCAAGGTGTGATTCTTGATTTGAGTTATAAACCTCTCATTGGAAACCCTTGTTGTGAATTGGTGGATCAAAACAACCATGTCCAAGCTTTTCTCCTTAATCATATAAAACTAGCTTTTGTTGTTTTTCATAGTCACTAAATTATTGTATGAAGCATATAACCATCATCATCTCAAAACCAACATATTTTCGGTCTCTTTTATGTTAAGAATTTTCATTTGCAATCCATTAAGATAAGTACCCGTGCTAGTTGAGCTTTGTTGCTATATTTGCAGAATTCCCTTGGGAAAGAACGACACCGGATCCTCTGGTTTTACTACAAGCGCGACCTCCGTGCCCTTGCGGAGTGGCTCCAGTTGAAGCACAACTGGAGGCGTGCCAAGTTTTGGCTTTAACCTTTGCCCGTTGACCTTGAAAGGTGTGCCATTCTTAAGATTTTGCACCTCAATAGCACCATAGGGAAAGATTTCCCTAATTTGGTGGGGGCCGGACCATTTACTCCTCAACTCTCCTGATAAGAGATGTAACCGGGAATTGTAGAGAAGAACTTTTTGACCAACATGAAAAGATTTTCGATGAATGTGTTAGTCATGACGGACTTTCATTTTAGCCTTTGAAATTTTTGCATTTTCATTCGCATCATTGCTTCCGGTGGTTGCTGGTTTCACCCAACCCCTCATTATATTGTCGAATAGCCCAATATGCCTTACGTTCTACCTCAACCGGGAGGTGACATGCTTTGCCATACACAAGATGGTACGGGGAGGCACCGAGAATGGTTTTGTAAGCCGTTCGATAGGCCCATGACTTGCCTCCGTAATGCGGTATTCCTACAAAATGGAGTTAGTACCCCGCAAGAGTACGGCGATCGCGATGAAATATAAACCGGTAATCCGGTATCGTTCTCTTTCAAGGGACCTAGCCAAATATAGGCTCTAGCACTCAACTCACATTAATCTAGCCTAGGATCGAATTGCAATTATGTGGGGAATTGAATCTAAAATAAAAGGAAAAAGAAAAGGACCGAAAATCTTTAGGTTTTTGATTTACTAAACTAGTGCAATGAAAATTAAAGCAATTAACTAGGCAATTGATTTAAATGTAAAGCAATTAAAATGGAAAGCTTGGATATGATTGATTCAATCCACCAACTCACAACAAGAATTTCAATAGAGGATTTTTATAACTCAAATCAAGAATCACACCGTGAATTCTTGATTCGGAATATTTTGACCATAAAACCTTGAGTTCATATTTAGTTGAGTGTAGAAATTAAACCAATTAATAGAACCCTAGAAGCAAACCTTATAAATGTGCAAGATTTATACCAATTGTTGAATTGTGCATAAATATTACCAAATGAGTTATGAATCTAAGTTTTCGAACAAATCCAACACCCAACCAAATAGAACTATACAAATCTATGAATAAAACTTTGAAGTTCATGAATCCCCATTGAAATACTTGAAAATCCTTGGTTGATCTTCACAATCACACCCAAGAGATGTTTAGCTACTAGAATTCATAATAAAGAGCATAAATGAAGGTAAATCTAACATTAAACTAAGTAAAACTAGTGTTTGGTTGCTAAGAAAGTGAGAGAAAATGGCAAGAAAGTGAAGGAAAATATATTACAATGTAAGAAAGTTACAATTTCTACTCCTACATTAACATTACAAACATAAATATAAGCTAAAATACACAAAAACACAAAAACCAACCTTGGAGGAGCCTTTCATGCCGCCCCCTTGGCTGCTACAAAACCAAAAAATCTTCCTCTCTGAAGTTTGCCAAGCCAATCGATCGGTTACTATTCATTCTTCCACCTTGAAGCTTGATTTTGACCACTTTAGAGGCCGATTCAGCCGATGCACATTAGAGGACAAATTGTAGCTCTTGAAGTCTTCTTTCCAATGGCATCGGAGTAAAAAGATATGGCCCAAATACCGAGACAGGTCTGAATTTTCATGAACAAATTATTCGCCTTGAACCCGCTTTGATTATTCTTGCTTTCTTTTTGCCTTTATTAGCTTATATAACCTAAAAAGCACACACAAAACATAATCAAATAAATATCTAACTAAAATAAGGAAATTAACACTAATATAAATCTAACAAAGTGCGGATTAAGAGCCTATGATTACACTTTTAGGGTGTAATCAGCCCACAATGCATCAATTAAGCGCAAAGATCAATCCTTTCGAGACGGATTAACCGTCTTTTCTAAGATTGGCTTGATTTCTCGGTTAGCTAATTCGACTTGACCTTGTGTTTGAGGATGGTATGGCAAACCGACCTTGTGAATAATGTCGTACTTTCTCATCAGTATCCCTAATGGCTTATTACAGAAATGGGAGCCACCATCACTTATGATGGCCCGAGGCATACCGAACCGGAATAAATTATATTCTTTGAAAAATTTGACCACAACTTAGTGGTCATTGGTTCGGGCCAGTATTGCCTCTACCCATTTGGAAACATAATCAATGGCCACTAAGATGTAGAGATATCCAAAAGAACTAGGAAATGGACCCATGAAGTCTATGCCCCAACAATCAAAAACCTTCAAAATAAGGATAAGGTTAAGGGGCATCATGTGTTTCTTAGTAAGGCTCCCTACCCTTTGGCGTCTATCACATGCCACACAAAATGAATGCACATCTTTAAACATAGTCGGCCAATAGAGTCCACTTTGCACAATTTTGGCCACGATTTTCTTCGACGAGAAATGGCCCCCACATGCATGAGAATGACAAAATTTCATTACACTTTCAAATTCCTCATCCGGCACATATCGCCGTACAACTTGATCTGAGCAATATTTGAACAAATACGGCTCGTCCCAAAAAAATTGTCTCACTAGCCTAAAGAATTGCCTCTTGTCCAATGCGGACCAATGAGAAAGGATGGCGGCCTTTGTGGCCAAATAGTTGGCCACATTGGCGTACCACGGAGTTAAGGCTTGATTCAAGGCATTGCAAGACAGAAGTTGCTCATCAGGGAAGGTCTCACAAATAGGAGAGTCATCTTTGGTAGGGTGCTCAAAAGGGAGGCTAGACAAATGATCCGCGACAACATTTTCCACCCACTTTTTGTCCTTAATTTCAAGATCAAACTCTTAAAGAAGAAGAATCCATCTAATTAATTGAGGCTTTACATCTTGTTTAGACAAGAGGTATTTAAGTGCAGCGTGGTCGGAGAAAACTATCACGCGAGATCCCACTAAATAAGAGCGAAATTTGTCCAAAGCAAAAACAATAGCTAACAGTTCTTTCTCGATAGTGGTATAATTTATTTGAGCCTCATTCAATGTTTTGCTTGCATAATGGAGCACATGAGGTTTCTTCTCATTTCATTGGCCTAACACGGCCCCCACAGCAAAGTCACTAGCAGCACACATTAATTCAAAAGGTAGGCTTTAATCCGGAAGTCGGATTATGGGAGCCGTAACCAAATAATTTTTCAACTTATCGAAAGCTAGCTGACAAAACGTAGTCCACTCGAATGGAGCGTCTTTTGCCAAGAGGGCACATAAGGGCCTAGAAATGGAACTAAATGATTGAATGAAGCGCCGGTAAAAACCGACATGCTCAAGGAAAGATCTCACATCCCTCACGTCCCTAGGGGCGGATAGCTTTTGAATAAACTCAACCTTGGCGGGATCTACCTCAATGCCCCTCCTGGAAATGATGTGGCCTAGAACAATACCATGTGTCACCATGAAGTGACACTTCTCCCAATTCAACACAAGATTGCTCTTCTCACAACGTTTTAGCGCCGACTCTAAGTTTTGAAGACATTGAGCAAAGTTGTCCCCATATACGGAAAAATCATCCATAAAGACCTTAAAAATTCGCTCCACCATATCACTAAAAATACTTATCATGCATCTTTGAAAAGTGGCGGCAGCATTGCATAACCCAAAGGGCATTCGCTTGTAAGCAAATGTTCCAAAGGGGCATGTAAATGTGGTTTTATCTTGGTATTCCATGGCGATTTCCAATTGATTATATCCGGAATAACCATAAAGGAAACAATAGTAAGCCCGTCCCGCAACCCGCTCCAAGACTTGGTCAAGGAAGGGAAGGGGAAAATGACCCTTGGTAGTTACGACATTCAGGTGACAGTAGTCAATACACATATGCCACCCGGTTTGGATTCGGGTAGGTATCAATTCATTATTCTCATTTTTAACTACTGTCATCATGAAATTTTTGGGGACAACTTGGGTGGGACTCACCCATTTAGAGTCGGCAATTGGATATATAATACCTACATCAAAACGTTTTTGCACCTCACCCCTCACAACTTCTTTCATAGTTGGGTTCGATCGGCGTTGCATTTGGCCCACTGGCTTAGCCCCTTCCTCAAAATATATGCGATGAGTGCATATAAGAAGGCTAATGCTGTGCAAATCGGCGATTGTCCAACCTATGGCTTTCTAGTGCTTTTTGAGCACCTCCAACAAGCTCCTTTCTTGAGCCTCCGTGAGTGATGAAGATATCACTACGGGATAAGATTTGCCCTTACCCAAACATGCATATTTAAGGGTAAAAGGCAAAGGCTTCCTATCGGGCGTAAGAGCCTCAAGTTCGGATGGTTGGGGCTTGGTAGGGTTAGGAGTCAAAGGCTCAAAAGTGGGGGTCTATTGACCCACCGCTATGATAGGACAAACCTCTAGACCACTACCCTCATTAAGAACATCCCCCTCTTCCTTATCTCCCAAGCAATCTAGACCCTCCCTAAATGTTAGCATTCTAACCAAAGGGTCTTCTACCATTTGCCTCTCGAAGTGCTCTTACACTATCGAGTCAATAAGATTCACCTCCCGGACGTCCTCTAAATCCCCCAATTGTTTTCCCACGTTAAACATGTTAAGTTCAACTGACATGTTCCCAAAAGACAATTTCAAGAGACCCTCCCGCACATGGATGATGGCATCACATGTGGTTAGGAAGGGTCAGCCCAAAATGATAGGAATGTGGTTCCGGGCATGGGGATTTATAACATGTTGGGTATCTAAGACCACAAAATCGGTCGGGTAATAAAACTTATCAACTTTCACTAAGACATCCTCAATTATTCCCCTATGGGCTTTGATCGATCGGTTCGCTAATTGGAGTGTGATCCTCGTAGGTTTCAACTCACCTAGTCCCAATTGCTCGTACACTGAGTACGGCAATAGATTCACACTCGACCCCAAGTCTATAAGGCACCCCTCTATCCTATGGTCTCCTATGACACATGTCATGGTAGGACAACCGGGATCTTTGTAGTTTGGTGGGGTTTTGACTTGGACTATGGAATGGACATCCTTAGCAAGAAAGGCGTTCTCCCTCACATTTAATCTCCTCTTAACAGTGCATAAATCCTTAAGGAATTTAGCATAAGAGGGCACTTGTTTAATGGCTTCTAGGAGAGGTAGATTTATTTTGACTTGCTTGAAAGTCTCATAAATCTTTGAACTTAATTGATTCTTGGGTTTAACTAACCGGTGAGGAAATGGAGCGTGAGCCAAGATCTCACGTTCCTCTCTCAAAACTTCCTCACCATTGGGCATGGACCCACTCTGCTCTTTCTTCTCACAATTCCCTTCCTCTTTCTTTTCTCTCTCATTTTTTTCTTTCTCACTCCACTCCTTCTCACTTGGCACTCTCTCACCCTCTTTTTCTTTTCTAGGCTCTTCCTCATTAACACTCGAACCCTCATCTACCTTAGACACTTTTTCTCCACCCTTAGGGTCCCTAGGAAGGATGGTCTTGTCAATAGCTTTACCACTCCTCAAAGTGGTAATGGCCGAAACATTCTCGTGGCTAGTTGATGGTTGGGCCTAGGTTTTGGTGGAATGCACTTGTCTAGATGGATTGGGTTGAGGTTGTGCAGGTAACTTACCCTTCTCAGTAAGGGTCAAAACTTGTGTAAGAAGAGTCAATTGACTCTTGATGTCATCTAAAGTTTTATCAACCCATGAATTTACCCCCCCTTGGGTTTGGATAAATTGTTGGAGGGTATCCTCCAATAGCTTTCGATGTGGACGGTGGTATGAGTTGGGTTGAGCTTGAGGTGGAGGTTGGAATGGTTTCGGTTGGGTTGGAAATGATGTGACCTGTGGAGGTTGGTAATGTTGTGGGTGTGATGGTGGAGGAGGCGCTTGATAAGATTGAGGGTTGTGATACCCTCCTTGATAAGCTTGGGGATTTGAAGTCCCCTCATTGCGCCATCCAAAGTTAGGATGATCCCTCCATCCCGGGTTGTAAGTATTGGAGTAGGGGTTTCCCCCACCTCGATTGTATTACCCAATAGCATTGGCTTGGCCATGCAAGGCTTTCTCAATCCTCGGGATAACTAGGCACAACGTGGTGTCATGCTCTTTGGTCTCACAGACCACACAACATGTTCCCTTAGGCTCTTCACTCCCCACTGAACTTACGTTCTTAAACTCTAAAGCTCCTAATTTTCTCGCCATGGTGGCAAGCCTAGCATTCATATCATCAACCACTTTCAATTGATACTTTTCCCCTTGCGTGTTTGGTCTACCTTCGGGATTTTGGGTCCCGGTGTTCGCCCAATTGCAAGCCAAATTAGCGAGGTAGTCAAAGTATGAATAAGCTTCGTGAGGTTGCTTATCCATAAATGTTCCCACGCACATAGTCTCAACGAATTGTTTGAGTTGGGGCATTAGAGAAGAGTAAAAGATATTGATGATGTGCCATTCGGTAAAGCCATGGTGTGGGCTGACACTAAAAGCTCTTTAAACCGCTCCTAACACTGAAAAAATGATTCTCCCAACATTAAAGAAAATTGTGAGATTTTTGGTGTCTAAGCGCCTCCGTTCTATTTTCTGGAATTTTTTTTTTCAAAAACTCTCCTTGAAGAGTTTGCCAAGAGTGGATAGAGAGTGGTCTCAAAGAATTGAACCACATCTTAGCGGTATCCTTTAAACAAAATGGAAAGAGTTTAAGAAAAAAGAGTTCCCATGGACACGAGTTGTCCATCACTAAGGAGCATGCATCCTCAAATTCCTTAATGAAGGCGTAAGGCTTTTCCAAATCAACTCTATGGAATTGAGGAAGCATTTGCATCATGCCCGGCCTTATGCTCAAGTTGGCATAGTGGGGTGGAATAACAAGGTAAGAACTCGGTGCTTGCCGCAGTGGGTTCAAGAAATCTCTCATTCGGAATTGGGGAGCCCCCATGTCCCCATAGTTGCTCACATTTTCCATGTTCTTACCCCCTAAACCATGAGCTGGATGCAAAGGAGGTTGTTGTGGCAATCCACCCATCGGTGGGTTTTACAAAACATTTGGATTGGGTGGAGCAACATTAGGTAGCCTACCTTCATTGTTTATGTCATCCATAGGAGTTGCACCTAGGTCGACTACTAATGAAATTCCAGGAGAAGGTGTGTTAGCCACTCCATGTGCTCAATTACCACCGATTAGCAAATAAAGTGCACACTATCCTAACTCATCTAATGCTCCTAGTAATATGCCATGCTACTAATTAATCAAACAAAAGAAACTATTGAAAAGAAAGAAATAAGAATCCTAACATGGTATCCACATTGAGTTTGAAGAAATTACCTAGGCCCGAAGCCGTAGATGCTTCCCTCATAGGTGGGTGATCAATTCCCACCTTGTTTTTACGATTTGCAATTTTTTCGTTTTTGCAATTTGCTCGTTCCTTCAAGTCCTCGGCAACGGCGCTAAAACTTGGTTGCGCTCTCCACGCTCACCGCGACGGAGGTGCTTGTAGTTTAAGTGGGGGTATTCCCACTATCGTGTTCTCCCGTGAGGCTAGTGCCAATCTAGCAACAAAAACGGGCAAAGTTTAGAAAACTATGCAAATTGAAGTCGCAAACCAAGAGTGGAATCAATGGCTATGGTAACTAAAATTGACCAAAAAGCTTTTGGTGTTTGAGGATTTGTTTTACTAACAACTAGGCAAGCAATTAAAATGAAATTAAAGCCAACAACTTGATTCTTGCTAAAGCAATTTGACCAATATGAGAATTCTACGACAACAACCACAATTATAACTAAATTACTCTTTGATTTAACCGAAATTCCAATGAAATTAAATAGAGATTTAAATTGAGTAAAAAGGGAGTTTGGATTCAAATGTTCCAATCTACCAAGTCTAGCACGGAATTTGAAAGTAGGAGTTTAGGTTAACTCAAATCGAGAACCGTCCAAAGGTCCTTGATTCGGAAAGTTTAACTTTGAAAATTTATGGATCTCTAATTATTTTGGAATTAAATTTTATCCTCATTCATGGGTTCTTTAGAAATAAATCACATGTTACTAACTATGATTATAAATCTAAGATTTCTACAACAATTAATTCCACAATAATTAGAGAAAATATACAAAATAGATATTCAATGAGATTAAAGACTCCCCTTCCATTTTCTATGCCTTCCTTGGTAGATCTTCACATTTGTCCCAAAACAATGAGCTTAGCTTGTAGATTCCATGGTTGAAAGCTTTCCAAAGTGTAGAAACAACATACTTGAGTTCAAATCAAAAGTATATATATATATTGAAAGATTACAACTAAACAACACTAGAAATCTAACTAAACCCTTCCCAAAGTCCTAAATACAACAAGGTAAAATAAATCTAATCAAAATACATGTTTTTCCCCTTTTCTATCCCTTGACCAGCGGCTGAAACCCTAAAAAAAAAACATATCTCTTTTTCTCTTTGATTGTTAGGTTGTAGGGCAAATCTGCGCTCACCATCCGAAGTGCGTCCGACGGCCGTCCAGATGGTGGAGTAACCATTCGGACAGTTATTTCACCGTTCGGATGGTCTTTAGACGCCAAATCTCGGCTCTGTATTTCCCTCGAATGGAAAAACATAACTCTGTGATGTCTTCGAATGGGAAAAGATGAATTCGCAACTCCAATTTTCGTTGCAGCGTCCGAACACTAATTCATCCGTCCGAACGCCCTTTTTCCATCCGGACGCACAAGCCGTCCGGACTTACCGTCTGAACGCTGTTTTATCTGTCTGAACGGACCGTCCGGACGGACTTCTTGCCTTTAGGCCCATTTTTGCCATTTCATTACCAAAAACCTATAATACACACAAAAAAACCACTTTAGATAAAGTTATTGCTAAAAACCTATTCTAATACCCATATAGAGGCTAACAAACAACTAATTAGGGGACAAAGATTACACTTTTAGAATGGAATCACTTTCCCAAAAAAAAAAAGGTGTGAAAATAGATTAAGAAATGGTTTATGTATCCAAGATACAAGGCAACGGGTCAACATTAATAAATACACAAATAAAATTTTCAATTAATTTTCACACTCCAATGCAGAAGGCAATGAATCTGTACTAATTAAATGCATGTGGGACGTGAGTTACCTTTTGGAAAAACTTTATTTTTGCCCTTTAGGTTTCACGTGTATTTATTTTTTCCTTTTTAGTTCAACCCTATTCAATATTGCTCCTTCTCTCATTTATGCCCTCATTCCAAATATATTATTATATATATATATATATATATATTTCCTAATGTGCCCTTATGCTACTTATGATATCTCTTTACTATTTTTAATATCTATTTTAATTTATTTAGATAATGAATTTTCTTATCTATTTGAAGGTTATGTTCTCATGTATCGTGTTTTTTATTAATTAAATTGCCGAACTCTAACGCAAAAACAAATATAAAAAAATAGTGGTATAAAGAACCTATTTCTTTTTTTTCCTTTTGTTTTTTCAAATAGTGGAGTTAAAATTGTTACCACATTACATCTCTAATATTGACTTGATTAAGACTTACATACTTTAAATTTATTTGAAAATCATCACAAATTAATTTTACTAGAGGCTCGATAGGTTATACCAAATGTAGTTAAAAGTTCATAAATTCATTTAATATCAATGTTAAAAGAAAAAAAAAGTGCATAGAGCAATTTAAGGTCTATACCAAAAAAAATTATTATCACCGATTTTTGTTTTGTACCTTTTTGGTTAACAGCTGTAACTTTAATTAAAAAAAATAAGATATAAGGAGAACATAGTCTCCAAATAGATTAAAAAATTTCCTGATAAAAAACAAAATAGATAATAAAATTGTGAAAAGTTATAATAGGTGGCATGAGAGGATATTAGGAAATATGTATGAATATGTATGTTTGGAACGAGGACATAAGTGAGAGAAAATAGGCAATAATGAGGAGGGTTGAAACTAAGAGAGCAAAAATGAAAATACATGAAATATCGAAGACAAAAATGAGGTTTTCCCTTACTTTTTTGAGAGTGACATTAACTGCATTATAATTTTAGATAGAAATTGGATGTTGTACTTGTAGCTAATATTGTTACGTTGCAAGATTCTTCGTCTGATATATGGTAAGGATAATACCCATGCCATTATTATTCCTTTCAAAATGTAACAATTAACTCATTGATTGATATGGTAATATCTTCTAAATCTCTAATATGTAACTTTCTCAGCACATTTATATGAAAAATACACCAAATATCCGAATAGTTAAAAATTCATAAGCACATTTATGTTTATTGGTTCTAGGGCAACTTGGTAAGAATAACATATAAGAAATTTATCTTGTAAAATTTATTCTTTAATTGATTTATATGGTAATATCTTTTAAATCCCGAACATGTGACATTGTCATCACATTTATCTATGCCACTATTGTTCATTTTAAATATAAACAATAGGATAATATCTTTTAGAGTATATAATCATTTTATCCCTCAAACATAGTCTCATATTTCAATGTCCTCCATCAATTTCTATTTATTCTACCCTTCCAAATTTTAAAAGTAAACTAATGGAGTTCAACACATAGTTTGGTGTCTCCCTTTAAGAAGCAATCCACCAATTGTCGTGCTTCCCAAGGTGCTTGGATGCTCCCCAATGCCTTTGATCCCTGGTAATGGCGCAAAAACTTAATCGCTCTAAATATGTACAATAAAATTATCACAAGCGTACGGCTGGCCATATAGTTTAAATCCGGTGAGTCCAGGTATCGATTCTCTCGAAGATCAAGCTCAATATAACCTATAGGCTTGAACTTGCATTCATTTCTCTCAACATTTGCCACAACTCAAATGAAATTACTTCTTAAAAAGGTAAAAGAAAAACACTTGATTTTCAAAGGTTGGTTTGACTAAACTAAAGCAATTTTAAAACAATTAATCTAGTAAGATAAAGGACTTGGACCTAAATGATCCAACCATTCAATTCGCCTAAGATTCCAATGAGGTTGGATAACTCATATCATTGGCTTCACACCGAGCCTTTGATTCGGAGAATTTTGACCATTAAAATAATAAAATCAATGATAATCAATTTATATTTATAAACAATGAGATTAATGTATTCATACCATCGATCTTAGCAACACCTATACCAAGTTTATAATTTGTGCACAGAAACTCAAAGATTTAGTCAAGGACACAAGATTTCAATAGGATCTAAGAAATTATTACCATAAATTTAATTCAATAGCAATTTGAAATTAGATTCATGGTTAATTTGACAATCATAGACTAATACCATCGATTTGTGCAATTATAATAACAATTATGGAATTGTATGTTGAAATTACCAAACATAATCAATAATCTGTGTTATAAGACATCTAAGTTTTATTTGCTCCCAATTGAAGATTTGAGAAGATAAAACAATGATAAACTCATTACCTCCATTGAAAACTTTGAAACCCATGATTGTTTTTCACAATTGGATCTAAGAGAAGAATTAGCTATTTGATTCCATGAGAAATTGACTTGAACTCATAAGAAATTACATTGAAATGATGAAAATAGTGCTTGATTACAACAAAAATGAAGAAACACAAAGAAATCTAAAATTTCTCTCTCTCTAAAACTATTCCAAAGAACCCTAAAAACTCTAAAAATAAGATAAGATCCCAAAAGTTTTGACCAAAACAGCCTTAAATAGGCTAAAAAAAGTAGAGATCCACGAAGCATTCGAACGCCTTAAATGGGCGATCGAATACCTAGCCAACCTAATTCAAATACCTAAATGCAGCCATTGAATGTCCCTGAGCGTTCAAACGCTTCGAACAGGAAACGGGGGTTCCAACAATTGTGTAGATCTTGAAAAGTTACATTAAATCCATATATAATGGACCCCAGTAACACTTTTGGTTTAAGAGATGACCTTTTAAAGTTTCAGTTTCGCACGTTTCAGTAGCTTGTATTCTGACAGCATCTCGTTGAAACTCATTCTCCCTTCTTCCGAAGTGCACTCAAAATTATCTGATTTAAGCTCAAAACCTATACAAAGAAAAATAAACTTAGTTAATATTAAAATCTAACGGAAAAGACATGAACTCCAAAATTAAGGCTAACAAAGCATGAATTAAAATGTTGTAATTGTACATGTAAAGTGCAATCACACCCCCAACTTACTTGTTACTAGTCTTTACCAAAATACTAAAAGCAAAAGAGATAATCTTCACTTTCATAGGAGTCATGGATACATTTAGCCTATGCATTAAGTTTTTAAACCCGTTAGGTTAATCCTATTGAATGAGTGGTATCTCATGAGAGTTTTCAGTTATGGTACTCACAAACATCTATTCGTGGCTTGCAATCAAAGATTTATGAGGACAAACAAAGCATGCATACTTTTGTTCAAGATAATTCTCAATTCACCATACCTTATAATACAAGCAAGATTAAATCATAAAGTAACATAAGGGAGGTTCAAGTGAGTGTATGATGAAACAATGCAATATAGCTCAAGTCTAACACACTCACACAATCACATCCTTTAAGGCTCAATTCAAATCCACATCGAGCATACACTCACAAGAAGGATGAACACACAAGGTTCTCACAATAGAAAGCTCATCATAGGAGTAAACGCATGAAAACACAAAAGAGCAATCCGATTACAAAAATCGAAAGAATAAAAGTGTATCCGACTTAACATAATTTCATGAAAGAATATCCACAGTTAAGTACCAATTAATGTAATTGAAAAATAATAACTTACATTTCAAATAATTCTCAAAACATGAACACTTCGGATTAACTAGAACTTTTTAAGGTTATAGCATGGCCAAGAGATATAAAGTAGGGATAAAGAAAGGATAAAAAGCTCAAAACATGTGTGATTAAGGCATGTAATGATTATGAGTATATACTTCCAAATTTTCCTTTTCATTTGATGTTGCTGCTCTCTTCTTTTCTCTTTTTTCCCAAACATCTAACCTCTTCATTCTTGTTTTTTTTTTTTTTGCTTCTTCTTGTTGTACTTCCCTTACTTTCAGTTTTTTTTTATTAACTCTTCTCTTTTCATTTTTTTCACATTGCAAACATATCACCCCTTTCCTTTTCGGTTTACAAATGTACTTCTCACAAGTAAAGGTATTTGTGTTTCTCAATCATAGGGAATATTTCAACAATAATTCAACTTTAGCAAAGATCACGTAAGAAAATGGTCAAAAATGGGTCCAAGGGAATGAATATTACAAGAAAATTTGTGACTAAAGGCGATAATTGATGGCATAGAATCATATCCAAAGTACATAAAAGGTCCTCATGAGAATGCACAAGGTTGCAACACATGATGTTATATGACATGGTGTGCACAAAGGTGTAATCCCCTTACTTATGTGTTTATGTTGCAATGAGAGTGTTAGGATTAAAAGATAAATCATCAATTATGCTCAAGTTAAGAAGAATGTATACTACTAAACATCCTTTAATCTAAGAATGCATTTCGGAAATGTTCCTATGGTTCCCAAATAATGATCCTTAACACATTCACTAAGAATAATAAAAGGTCAATCATAAGGAACATGAAAGAATGTGCCAAAGATATAAACTAAGATACTAGAACTATAAGATACTCAAACCTCTCCCAAAAATCTCAAGTAGTCGAAAGATAGTGATTACTCTTAGAAATAGTAATCTTTTGGCTTAAATTGTTAGTTGATTAGTTAAATTTGGTGTTAATTTAGTATTTTAACTCCTAAAACGCGTTAAAACTCTTTTTGTACACTTTTTGCAGGATTTGGAGCTTAAACTAAGGCAAATGGGCAATCTTGAGTATGACCGATCGATCGCCCGATCGATCGGTGATGCTCTGTTCAACCTTCTGCAGCAAACTTTAGAGAGGGCGTTTTTCCGATCGATCGGGCGTTCGATCGGTGACGTCGGAATTCTCTCAACAGACTACACAGAAGCAAACTTTAGAGGGGTCGTTTTTGCGATCGATCGGGCGTTCGATCGCCCTGACCGTTTGATCGGGCGATCGATCGGCCGATCGATCGGTAGTACATCGATCGATCGGTGTGTACAGGCTCTGTTTTTCTGCAGAGTATAAAAGCTTTTGTTCGAGACAAAAAGGGATATAGGTTATTTTTCTGCAGATTCTGGACGGGAAAGGAGCTTCAAAAAGGGGTTTTTTGTTATCTTGTAAGGTTTTTAAGTTAGATTTACTCTTAATGTTTTGTATTTAATGTCATTTATTACTTTTGGATCATTGTAATGAATGCTTGATATATATATGAAGTGAATGATTTCTACTTTTTCTAGCAACTTTCTATCATTTTCTTGGCATTTTCCCTCATTTTCTTGGCAACCAAACACTAGTTCTTTATAGTTTAATGGTAGATTTGGCTCCTTTTATGTTATTTAACATGGATTCTAGTAGCTAAATACCTCTTGGATGTGGTTGTGAAGATCCACCAAGGATCTTCAAAGGGTTGAAAATGGGTTGTATGAACTTCAAAGTCATATCCTCAAAATTATATGGTTTCATTTGATTTAGTATGAGATTCATTAGAAAAACTTAGATTCATAACCCTTTGGCAATATTGATGCACAAATCAATATTTGGTATAGGTATTGCACATGTTTAAGGTTTGATTCTAGGGTACCAATTATAGATTCTCTCTTTATGCTCAATCAAACAAAACCCACATTTTTATAGTCGACATTTTCCGAATCAAGAATCCAAGGTGTGATTCTTGATTTGAGTTATAAACCTCTCATTGGAAACCCTTGTTGTGAATTGGTGGATCAAAACAACCATGTCCAAGCTTTTCTCCTTAATTACATAAAACTAGCGTTTGTTGTCTTTAATAGTCACTAAATTATTGCATGAAGCATAGAACCATCATCATCTCAAAACCAACATATTTTCGGTCTCTTTTATGTTAAGAATTTTCATTTGCAATCCATTAAAATAAGTACCCGTGCTAGTTGAGCTTTGTTGCTATATTTGCAGAATTCCCTTGGGAGAGAACGACACCGGATCCTCCGATTTTACTACAAGCGCGACCTCTGTACCCTTGCGGAGTGGCTCCAGTTGAAGCACATCTGGAGGCGTGCCAGATAGCCAAACGTTGCATTTACTTGAGATTGGTCAATAATTCATAAATAGTTTTGTAGTAAAAACACATGATATATATAATGAAGCTCAAAATATTTTTCACACTTTTTCTAAGAAAACACCAAAAGAAAATAAAAATCCACAAAACTAAACTACTACTAGCACTACATCTTCCCCCCGACTAAAATGATGCAATGTTTTCAATGCATGAAAACAAAGCAAAGAAACTATGGAACATGGGAAAAAGGGAAGAACTGGATGTCAAACACCCCTCAACTAAGGGGAAACTCTATAAAACTAAAAAGAAGTAAAAAGAAATACAAATATACTAACTACTTCTACTATTACACCAAATCAGAGAAGAGGTCACTTAATACCCTTAAGTGGAAATTTGCTATCATCTCATAAATCCACTCTTGAAACTTATAAAAAGTTCAAACAAGCATAATAATAGACAATTTCAACATCTTTTTTGACTTCGAGTATACAACATTTAAGCAAACAAGGGTCAAAAGGATCATAGAAGGTAGATAATGTAAATTGATCTTGCATCACACCATTGCTACAATTAATCAAAGCTTTGGAGGTAGCTAAGAATGGGTGGCCGAATACGATAGGAATTTGAGTATATGCATTCAAAGGAGGAAGTGTATCCACAACAAATAGGTTAGTATCCTTAAAATTCTCTATTTTCTCTCTTTCCTTCTCCTCACTCTCTTCTTGCTTGGATTCCTCAATCATGGGATCCTCTCTCCCTCGAATTCTTCTCTTTTAGGTTCCTCATCCCAATTCTCATCCTCAATACTTTCCTCACTCACCTAAGAGTCTCTTCCCCAGACTCAAAATCTTGAGAAAGAATGGTGTGATCTATGATATCCTTATTCCTAAGGGTAAAGATGGGATGATCTTACTCTTAAAGCAAAGTTAGATTGGATTGAAATTGAGTGGAAATCTCTTCCCCCTCTTGAATACCCAAGGTTTCCATCAATAGAATCAAGTGACCCTTTATATCATCAAGAAGTTAACCTTGTTATTCAAGGACTTTGTCTATGCTAGAGTGTACACCATTTTGCATGTGCATGAATTGTTATGGGGTGTCCTCGAGTGCATCCTCTATAGTGTACTCTAGTGTGCTATTCTAAGGAGATTGATGTGCATTATCTATTTGTACTTGATAAGGTTGTGGTGGGGTTTGTGTTTGATAGAATGAAGGTTGGGTTTGGTATTGTTTAGGGAAAGATCCCTCATTCTTCCAATTATAACTGAAGGGAGCATACCACTCCAAATTGTAGGTTAGTATAAAAGGATCCCTTTGGCCATTAGCTTGAATGCAATCTCTAAGAGACTGGAACGATAGTGCTTGCATTCTAATTTTATTAGCTCAAATGTAGTAGTCTAAGAGACCGACAAAGAGGTGCTTCTGTACCACCATGACCATGGACGCTCCCATTACCATAACTCTCAACGCATTGAGAAAAGTGTTCCAATGTGCCTATGTTAAGTGCAGAGATGATGTATGAGAAAAAAAAAATGAGATACCAAGCAAAGTGGAAAGGTTATTGGGGGTCACTATTAAATGTCTACCAGTTGAGTCACGAGCACAAAATATTATGTAATGCACAAACAAATTAGCACTCCACACTTCAGCAAGTCAATTCCTAATTCTCAATCACCAATTTTCTTCCTCAGAGCACCCCATTTTTGCTCACACTTCTAACCTAGTCAATTGGTCACTTCCCAGGCCCGACAGGCGTAACTGAAGCCTGATGACCAAAATGCCCTAAGGCGTTCTAAGTAGCTTTCCAACTCCAAGCGGTCTTCAAAACCAACACCATCATAGGAATCTTTTTGAGATCGGGCAGCTTCTAAAACCAATTGCCGCTATTAGAGTGACAGAAACACTCACAAACATTGAATGGTTCAATTCCCGCTAATGTAGAATGTCCAATATGCCCCTTGGCAATCAGTAATTTCTCGAGACTAGACAGTCGTCAAAACCAATACCACACTATTGGAGTGACAAGAACACTCACAAAACTTTAAGCCGTTGGAGTGACGAGAACACTCACTAGGTTGACATGGGTTTTGCCATTAAACCATCTAGTGTCACGAGACTGAATGCGCCTCTTAGCCGTGGCACGTTCATCAAAGAAAAGGGAGACCTCAGGGAATAAACTCGGCACAACCGTCGGAGTGATAAAAGCACTCGTAAATCCAGGTCACTACCAGCACTTGCTAGCCCAACACGGTAAAAAATGACCAAACTGCTTCTTGGGCACACCGACATATCCTCGAGAAAGTACTATGTCCTCAAGACGTAAGTCCAGCTTCTCTAACTATCCTTTAACAGTCTAACACATTCAAGATGCCGATTAAACTAACTCTAGATCAATTCTGGTCAACCCTAATCGAATGACCATCTTACCCCCGGGCACTCTAGCACATCCTTCAAGAAAGCATCAATCCCTTGAGACAGTAAGGCCACCTTCTCAAAACTATCTCTAGACAGTTTGGCATGTTTGATATGCCATTAAAATCCATCCTAGCCACATTCTGAAAAGTTTTGGTCAAAATGACCGTTTCACCCCTGGTGACCTAAGCACTTCCTAAATCATACCTGCTCTGGGTACCAAATCCGCATGCATCGAGAAACTCTAAATGAGATCCCTTTCCATTTCTAGGAAGTCCCTTGACTCGAAACATCTCTAAGATAACAAAAGCTTCCCGGAGCGTCTTGTAGAGGCGTCGCTAGGGTTATTTTTTTCTCTGATTCCCTGACTAAAATGCACTGTCAAATAACTTGAGAAATATGTAAATCAAGGAATTCCTGAAAGCCTTTCCATAGGTCTTTCCATCTATACGAATCGATTGAAAAGATCGCTTCCTGAATCACTCGATCGCGTGGCCTAGAAGTTTTCACTTTTAAAAACCCTTTGAGCATCTCACAAACACTTCATCGGGGTTGACTTTTTCTTCAATTCTATAACTAAAATGGACCATTATAGGACTTGCAAAATGCATAAATTAGGGAATTCTCTTAAGCTTGTTTGGAGGACCTCGCATTGGTATGGTTCGATTAAGGAGGTCCCTTCCCAGAATCCACGATCATGTAGTGCAAAACCTATTACTTTCGACAATCATCGGAACATCTTGCAGTTGCCCTGACAAGCTTATTTTCATGTGTGCTTCCCAATGATGTATCTCCATCATCCAGAATCTTATGAAGAACTCCAAGGGCTCCAGGTTCATGAGAAACAACGGAGGAATGCCATGAACGTGATCAATTTTCCTGGATCTTTCCTAGATTAGATGAATATCAAGGCAAAGTCAGCATAAGAGTTCCCCATGGCAGAGCGTGTGCTACATGCGCCCACAAAATGATCAGATCGAACAAAACTTGCCTTACGGCCCAAGCTAGCATAGTACAATAAGTGCCACATAGAACTCAAGTACTGGCACAATACTAGTGCAATTGCTATATGCACCAGTACAAAGTTTGCCTAGGCACATGTAGCACATGCTCCAGAGCCTAAGCGAAGAATTGAAGACGAAGACTTAAAGACGCTTTGAATTTTGTAAAGAGAAAAGAAATAGAGAACGCAATCCCTTCCCTGGAAGTGGAGCACTGGAGACACTGGATGTGAGAGAATGTAAAACCTAAAGCGATAGTCGTTTAACAGTTTAACCTAAGCCAAAAAGTAAAGGCGTAAAAATTAGCCTACATAAAAAAAATTAAAGCAGGGGAGATGGGGCAGGGGTGGGGGCGGGGGCGGGGGGAAACCTTGTCCATCCCTGCCTCCATACCAATATGAATTTTTATTTTAACCTCTATCCCTGCCTCCATCCCCATTTCATATCCTCTATCATTACCCAAAACGGGACTGATTCGGTTAAATCTCCACTTTTTCCCAGTCCATTTCCATCCCTACTCATGACCCATAAACAAGATTGAAATGACCTTTAAACCATCAGCATCCTCTTTCACTTGTGCATCCCCAACATCAAAAAGACCAAAATCCTCACTAAGGATAAGGGCTTTCCCTAGAGGATCCTTAATATGGTGTTTCTCATTTTTTTAATTCGTTGACTCCTCTTTTCTCTCACTCATTGCCTCGTTATCCTCTTCCTCACTCTCTTCTTTCTTGGAGTCCTTGATCGTGGGCTCCTCTTTCTCGGGTTCCTCATCCCTATTCTCATTTTCAATAATATCCCCATTCACCTTAAAAGTTTCATCCGTAGACTCAAAATCTTAGGGAAGAATAGTTTGACCTATAATGTCCTCTTTCCTAAGGTTAGGGATGGGATGATCTTGCTCATGGCTAAGAGTAGAATTGGCATTTCTTGCACTTATAGTCACTTGCTTAGTGAAATTGGGTTGAGATTGCACGAGGGACTTGTCTTGCTCTTGAGCAATCAAAGTTTAAGTCAAAAGAGTCAATTGGATTTTTAAGTCATTAAGTGTCTGACTTTGCTGCTCAAGGTTCTCATCTATCCTAGAGTTCACTCCCCCTTGAGATTGCATGAATTGTTGAAAAATGTTGTCTAATGTATCCTCTATAGTGTCTTCTAGTGTGCTATCATTAGAAGATTGATATGCATCGTGTGCTTATGTGTGGTGAGATTAAGATGAGTGTTGTGTTTGATAGAATGAAAGTTGGTCTTGTGAGTGTTCAAATGGAGCTTGGTAGGATTCAACTGAGGCTAGATGATGAGGTGAAAAAGTTCCCTCATATCCCCTAACAAGGTTGTGTTGATTAGGCTTCCCCGAATTGTAAGTTAGCCTAACAGGAGCCCTTTGGCCATTAGCTCGAATACAGTCTCAAAGAGACCAAGAAGATGGTGTTTGCAATCTCTACGAGATTGGGGAGATGGTGCTTGCACTCTATTCATTTCATAACCGTAGTAAGCCATGGATCCAAAGTCAACAAACAATTCACAATTCTAACCTAACCTCCAATCTCCACAAGAATATACCACTAATTAAGTAACAAACAATTCATAAATCCAACTACCCTCCAATCTCCCTATGCAAAAACAATACCATCAATTAGCAGATAGCACAAATATCCTAGTCGCCTCTAACAATCCACCTCCTAATTAACATGTAAAACTATACTAAAAAGGAAAAAAACAAAGCAAGAATCCTATATCCAATATGCTCCTAAGTACAAGGGATGGAAGAAGTTACCCAAGGCCTAAGTTGAAGATTCCTCCATTATTGTAAGTGTTGATGGAAAAGTAATCCACCGATTGCATGATTCCCAAGGTTGTTAAATGATCGTCTTCGCATTCAATCCCGAATAATGGTGCCAAAACTTGACATGACTGTAGCAATGTAACACCCAGGAGCAAGTGATCGTCAAATATAACTCGGTAAGTACTGATGTCGAATTTTACAAAAATTGAGCCCAATATAGGCTATAGGCCAAAGCTCACGCAATTTGGTAAAATGCTTCTTAAAAATGAAAAATAAAAAATGATTTGGTTTGAGGAGGCTTGTTATTGAAGCTATAACGAAGGAAATGAAAGCTAGATTAACAAATTGTAAAAGGAATTGGATTCAATTGATCCGATAACTCAATTCATCCAAAGATTTCAACAAGGTTTATAACTCAAATCAGACCTCAAACCTCATAATGAAGAAAGCTTGATTCGGAAGATTTAGTTTTGAAAACAAATAATTCTTAAGCAATTAAAATTAGATTCATAATTAATAGTAGAATCATAGGTTAATACCATCATTTTGACTATGATCAATAGAAAATTAGGATTCTAGCATTCAACTAGCATCCAACATTCAATTGACGAGAATGGATTCTATAGTAATTGATATTAGATTCATTATCTAGTAAAGAGCCTTAGATTAATACTATTGATTTTGATGAATTCAACATTGAGGACTTATGCATTGAAACCACCAAACATAATCAATAATCTAAGTGTTCTAAGATTTCTACATTCAATTGCTAGAAATTAAAGATCTAGGAAGATAAAGCAATGAATTCACGAGATACATTCAATGAAACCTTGAACTCTTTGAGTGATCTTCACAATTGAACCCAATTTGGAGAGCTAGCTACTTGAATCCATGAGGAAATTGACAATTGAATTGAAGAAAGTTTGAAAACTACTTGAATTTCATTAGTAAAAGAGAAATTACAATGAAAATAAAGGTGGTTCTCTCTCTAAAACTACTCCTAAAAAGCTATATTTTACTATATCTACGTATAAAAAACTTAGATCTCCCAAAAATGGGTACAAAACTGCCTTAAATAGGCTAAAAAATAACAGAGTCTGCATGAGCCGTGCTCACGCTTTGGGGACCGTGTGCACACTTTAGAAGGGTTGAAAATCAAGCCTCAGTATCTTGCACACGATTCACACACCGTGCGGACGGCTTGCTACGGTTTCGATTGTACACACACTTTTGTGCCCATGGTACCGTGCATACACTTCACTGACCCTGTGCACGGTTGTCCAAATTGAGCAAATCTTAAAAAGTGGTAAGAAATCGATATATTATGAACCTTAGTTGGACTTATGGTTTGGGAGATATGGCTATTCAAAATTTCAGCTCTGCTTACTTTAGTAGCTTGTACCCCAACTTCAGCAACTTGTACTCTGGCAGCATTTTCTTCAAAACTCATTCTCTTCCCGACCGAATTCCATTTGAAGTCACCCAACTTAAGCTCAAAACCTATGCAACACAAAAAAAAAAAATATAGTTAATACTAAAATCTAACTTAAAAGGCATACAAAATCCGAAATGAATGTTAACAAAGCACAAATTAAGGTGTTATAATGGCACTTTTGAAGTGCAATCAGTTATGAGAGAGATTATTATATTCCTTTTGAGGAATTAAAATATTCTGTACACACAGAATGACACAAACTAAAACTTTTCGTATATGGTGATGACGTGGGCATACTCTTGACTTTTCTTCTTTTGTCTATTTAAAATTCATATAATATATGGCGAGGATTGATGAGATATATGTTAAAAATTACTATAAATGGCGCAGCTAATTCTAATTTAAATTTTCAGTTTGTTTTTTCTTCCCCCAAAAGTTGAAAAGTGATTAGCGTTATAAACTTTTCAATATTATAGTTCCATTCTACCATCAGCATTACCTAGTGCTAAATTTTTCAAAAATATTTTTTTATTTACTTTACATTCATAAGGTCACAATTGATTGTCCTCAACTTGGACTTTTTCAATAAATTTCGGCCATTCGCCATTGTAACAATATATGGACAAATTTTAGTGTGCAAGTCTATCATTAATTTTGCAAGCTAATTGCCAAAAGTAATAGAAAGGAATAATTTTATAACCCTTAAACATTGGTATTAATCTTGATTGGGTCCAGACGATTGAGTGCGTGGTTTTTTACCCTACTAATTGTGCTTGAAAAGTGCAATTACAATAGTTTAATTTATGTTTTGTTAGTCCTAGTTGAAGAATTTAATAAATATATAAATCAAATTTTCAATTCATTTTCACACTGCTATGTAGAAGGCAATGAGTCTACACTAATTAAATGTATGTGGGACATGAGTTACCTTTTGGGAAAACTGTATTTATTCTCTCTATATTTCATGTATATTCATTTTTCTATTTCAATTCTCTTCATTATTGTCCATTTTTTTCTTTTTTATGCTCTCATTCTAAACAAATTATTTCATATATATTTTCTAATGTGCCAATATGCCACTTAGGATGATTTTTTTACAACTTTCTTATTTATTTTATTTTTTTGGATAGGGTGTTTTCTTATATTACTTAGAACTTGAACCGTATACGTGAAACAAGAATGGAAACATGGTACACTGAAAGTTCCAAAATATGGTACGCTAGAAGTAGACTTTCATAAAGTATACTATTATAATTAAAGTACTTCTAGAAGAATTTTCTTTAATAATTAGACATTTAATAAAACATAATTTATATTTTTTCAAATTAATCATATAAACACACATTCTATGTTGACTCAATGTCTTGATTTTGATGATAACAAAACTTTGTTTAGTGATCTAATAATTCTACTTAAGTGTGCAGATTAATTATTAGATTTCTATCGTGACTTGAAGCTTATCACAATGGAGAACTTGTGATGCAAATATTAGAATAAAGGTTGATAAGCATGATGAGAGAGCATATTCAGCAAAGCTAATCTTATAAGTGAATGAAGGAATTTCAAGATGATGAAAATCTTAGATTGAAGATTGATAAGCATGAAGGAATGGCATATTCATCATTAGTGATCTTATAAAGAATGAAGATATTTCAAGATGATGGATGTTAAGGAAGAAGATTGAAAATGCTCAAAGCCATGGATAAAAAGAAGAAACTATATCTATTGAAGAGTTCTCAAAGAACAGTTGAAATATGAAGATCTTAAGTCTTGAAAGCTCTCTTGAAGATCTTAAAGAAGACTTGGATAAATGGATGAAGTCATGTTGATTGAAGAGGTCTACATGTAATGAAAAGTGAATTGATTTTATCTGAAAGAGTTGAAGGTGTTCTTGAAGTCAACATGCCTCGAAGAAGTGTTTGCAAGCCTTAAAAAGCTTATTTGGATGATCCTTGAAAAGATTGGAGACTTTGGAGATGAATGGAGAAAACCTACAAAAACAAGTTTTTTGATGAAAAGAGTCAACCCCTCAAGTAAAAAGAGTTGACTCATTCAAACAGAGGCT
This sequence comes from Euryodendron excelsum, assembly GCA_033060915.1. Lineage (NCBI taxonomy): Eukaryota > Viridiplantae > Streptophyta > Magnoliopsida > Ericales > Pentaphylacaceae > Euryodendron > Euryodendron excelsum. Next base: position 20,891,131 of record CM065399.1, read on the forward strand.
GAAAATTTTGATGGAGATTAAAAGAGTCGACCCCTCACTCTAAAAGAGTCAACTCATTCAAACAGAGAGTTGATTTTGCAGTCTCAGACAAAAAGAGTCGACCCCTGGAGAAAAAGAGTCAACTCATTTAGGTAGAGCCTTGAAAAATCTACTGAAACATAAAAAGAGTTGACCCCTGTAGCAAAAGAGTTGACTCATTTACAGCAACGACTCTATTTTTTAACGTTATACTCCGCCCTTCTTGCATCAAATGGTCTCCCATCCACTACCAACGGCTAAAAACAATCCAAGACTATAAATACAAGATCCCTACAACTTCTAAACATAAGAAAGAGTGATTATACCTACTGAATAAACATCTTGAAGCTGAAATTTGCTGTGCTCCAACTGCTACATCTTTTTACTGAGTGATCAAGGTTATCTGTTGAGCTATTCTTGTTCATCCACTCTTTAGGAGAGTTATTATCTATAAAACTTTTATTCATTTCACTTGGATGGGTTTGTAAACCTGTGAGTTTGAGTGTTCTTGGGTAAAAATACTTGTAAGTTTGAGTGAAGCTTGGACAAAATCACTTGTAAGTTTGAGAGAAGCTCGGACAAAATCTCTTGGGTTGGGAGAGCTTGGGGAAGAGCTCTTGTAAGAGTGAGTTGGGCACTTGTAGCAAAACTAGCAGCTGTGTAAGGGACTTTACACAGTGGAATACCTTCGAAAAGATCGAAGAAGAGAGGACGTAGGCAAGGTTGGCCAAACCTCTATAAATCTGGTGCTCTTCTTTTCTTGCTCTGTTTTACTTATTTGCTTACTATACTTGCTTGCATTGTGTTCCATTATTTGCTTGATTGATTAATACTTAGATTAATTATTGTCGAAATACATAAACTCTTTTTAGCTGCATTATTTGATATAAATTCTAAAAACCCAATTCACCCCCCCTCTTGGGTTGCCTTCTTGAGCCAACATTCTAGGAGTATTATGACCTTTTCTTTTTTTTTTTTTTTTTTGCATATTATTATGTGAAAATTCTATTCTTTCTATATTTTTTTTTATTATAATTATTTTTCTTTCTTTTAGGTGACCTTTAAAGATATACATAGAAAAAAAAGTTTAGGATCGGTTTGAATGGCTAAATTTACTATTTTAGAACGATAGAGTACCATGTTTCGGAACGTCGTTCTAAAAAAATAATTTGCTAGGGTATTAGAGTATTATGGTAACACATGTATTTCCTTATCTATTAATTAAAATAATGATCGCTAACCCCCCCCCCCCCCCCCAAAAAAAAAAAAAAAAAAGGAAAACAATTAGGCTTAAAAAGAACCTATCCTTAACAACAAAAAATAGTGAACTATGTTTGGCTAATCAATGCACAAACCACAAATTTGGTATTGATTAAGTTGAATCGATGCTATTAACCCTTGATTTCCCATTGAACATGTATCTAATTTCAATTGCTTGAGAATTATCGGTTTTCAAAGCTAAATCTTCTGAATGAAACACACTTAAATGTTGTGTTTGATTTGAGTTATAAATCCCATTGGAAACCTTAGATGAAATTGAGTGATTGGATCATTTGAGCCCAATTCCCTTTTAATTACTTTAACTCTAATTTAATTTTGTTTTAATTTAATTGCCTATTTATTAATTGCTTTAAATTTTCATTGCACTAGTTTCGTAATTCAAAACTCCCATAAAAAAACTAAAAGATTTTTGTCATTTTATTTGTCCTTTTTATTGCAATTCAATCCTAGGTTAGATCAGTGTGAGGTGAGTGTTAAAGCTTATATTTGGCTAGGTCCCTTGGGAGAGAACAATACCGGATCTTCCGGTTTATACTTCATCGCGATCCCCGTACTTTTGCGGAGTGCTAACTTCATTTGTAGGAATACCGCATTCGGAGGCAAGTCATGTAACAGTTAATTGATTGATTGATATGGTAATATCTTCTATGTAACTTTTTCAGCACATTTATACGAAAAATAAACCAAATTTTCTAATAGTTAAAATTTTATAAGCACATTTATGTTTATAGGTTCTTGGGCAAATTGCTAAGGATAACATACAAGAAATTCCTTTATCATGTAAAATTTATTCTTTGATTGATATGGTAATATCTTTTAAATCCCGAAATATGTCACATTTTCATCACATTTGTCTATGCCACTATTATTCCTTTTAAATGCAAACAATAGGATAATGTCTTTTAGAGCAAATAATTATGTTATCCCTCAAACATAGTCTAATATTTCAATGTCCTCCATCAATTTCTATTTATTGTACCCTTCCAAATTTTAAAAGTAAACTAATGTAGTTCAACACATAGTTTGGTGTCTCCCTTTTATAGATTACTAAACAGTGGGGCACACGCGAAGCATGTGCAAATCCATTTATATCATTAAAAACAAAATTGACTTAAAATTGTTTTAAATTTCATTAAAACATATATTATAGCGGAGTAAAATTAATAAAGATAAAGACACACGATGTCAAAGACCACTAAGAATATATTCCACACGATACCAAATGGCCATAGTTGAATCGTAGCCAACCGAGAAAGCAATCACATGGTCATATCTTCAGGCCGTTGTTTGTCTGGGAGTAAACTGGAACATCATTCAATCGTAGTCGGCTGGGAAGATTTTCTGGTTTGTTGAACTGGGACGAAGTTGGTGAATTCAAAAAGCGAAACGATTATGAGGGATACGAAAATAAAAAAAAATTAGGCCTTCCCTCCAATTCCAACCCCAAACAAGACACTATTTTGTATTAATAATACGTTGAACTTCACATATAATGATTTCAGTTCAAAACAATGTTTTGAAAATCGGGCCATTAAGTGAACCAGAAAAGAGACCGGGTCACGAGTTATTGATTTAACGGTCTGGTCAACCGTTATTGATTTGTGATGTTAAAATTATATCATTAATTTATTTATTAGTAGTAACAAAAGGTGTCTTATTTTTCTACACTAATTTTGATTCTTAAAACGTAAAATTTTGAAATTAAAACTTGAAATTTTGCCTTAAAATATTGAACCGGACGTTCCAATGACCAGTTTAATTGACTGAGTCGCAATTCAACCACAGTTCTTACTGAATTTTATTAGGTTTTGACCAAAACGGATTTGGAGGGTTGACAAGACCGTTTTTTGACCAGTCAACAGTTCAACAGGTTGAATCGATCGATCCAGTCCAATTTTTAATACATTAGTTCAAAAGGCATACACAAATAATAGTAAAGGCAAGCACTCACCGAAATTTTTTTTTAAATAGAAAGAGGATAGACAGGCTCACGTACTCACAAATTGCTCATCATATAATGATCTTCAAGCTGAAACTTAAGACAAAAGAACTAAAAATCAGAATTAAGAAACCCATTATGTCTTTACCGCTCCATTTTATTAGAACTGCAAAAATAAAGTAATGAAACTTTAATTAAAAATAAAGCGAGTGTGTGTTAGAAATTGAATATTCCTTCATCAGATTGTGAGATTTCAAAGATCTAAGGAATACTTTCCTTTGCTCCTATCTTAATTATCGACATGAAAAAGATGTCTTGAAGGAATTCAAGACGATGGTGGATTTGAGTTCAGCTCCTGGTGGATTCCAATGATGTCGTAGATCTCGACACTCAATCAATCATCGAAAAACCTTGTCAAAGAACAGACACGTTATTGTGGATTCGGCTGTTACAAGAATAGTACACCCGCAAGCGCGTTGATTTGGCACCTAAGAATTGGATTATGTGGGATTGGGTTGTAAGTCGAGTCTTCTGTATTCATTTTTTATAATGCTTGGTTGGCTAGACTAGGTCCTATGATTTTCTCTTACAAGGGTTTCCATGTTAAAAATTTTGTGCATCTTGTGTGATTGCTTACTGTTTTAGTTTATTGCATGTGATTGTTATAATTGTTGCACATATTTAAAATTTGGACCATGATCTATTCACCCCCTCTAGATAAATTTGCAAGCCATATAAAATTCATATTGCTAAGATACAACAACACGAGTTTTCTCACTTTATACAATCTAGAATGCATGAATGATCATATTGAGTCGTGTTTGAAAATTGAGGAGCTCCACAATGTGTTGAAGCGTGGCTTGTACTTACATAACAAACATATTCAAACTAAAATTGCTTGGTTCGTTTCAAAGCTCCAATCATTTGCAAGCTGTGATGTTTACGTAGGAGTCTGCTCGCCATTTTTGAACTTTAAATAAATTTGCAATAACCAAGTAAAATAGAAGTATAATTGAGATCAGAGCAAACCATAAATTAAACAAGACTTATTATTATTATTTTTAGTTTTATGAGCCAAACACTAGATAATGGCTAATGTGCATCAGCTGTTATATATATCACGAAAACCAGTAATCATGACCAGTAATTTGTTAGTTTCCAAGACTTATTATCGCTGCTGATATAGAATGCGTCAGGTCTCGCAGACCAGTAGCAACCATACTGACAATATTTATCTCTTAGTTTGTTATCGTAAACAGCAAAACTTTTATCCTTGGAATTCCAGTAAAAATGGCAGAAGTATAGAGTATTTATCTAGGCGCTGGTTCGGAAGCTAATTTTGAATTTCTCGCCATTGTTGATTGTATGGTTTCCGAGATCATCATTTCCAGATTGGCAACGAACTATCAATGGCGTGGGGTTATTTGGAACCCCACTGATGATGTGAACCGTAATAGGAGCAAACGGGTTCTCAAACGATTCACAAAATGTCGTGCAGACTAAGAGGATTGCCAGGATGACTAAGGGAAGGAAAAAGCGGCCCATAGTAACTCTTGAAATGTCAATACGATGTTTTATGTTGCCTTACATATCTCATTATATATTCATATGAATATAAATAGAGTAATTCTATACATATGCTAATTTCAAAATCTATTTTTATTAATAAATACATGTATAAACTATTCACTTATGTATTTTATTTTATTTGGATAATGAATTTTCTTATCTATTTGAAGGTTATGTTCTCATGTATCGTGTTTTTTAATAATTAAATTGCTGGACTCTAATGCAAAAACAAATATAAAAAATAGTTGTATAAAGAACCTATTTCTTTTTTTCCTTTTTTTTTTTCTCAAATAGTGGAGTTAAAATTGTTTTCACTTTACATCTCTAATATTGACTTGATTAAGACTAACATACTTTAAATTCATTTGAAAATCATCACAACTTAATTTTACTAGAGGCTCAATAGGTTATACCAAATGTAGTTAAAAGTTCATAAATTCATTTAATATCAATGTTAAAAGAAAAAAAAAAGTGCATAGCGCAATTTAAGGTCTATATCAAAAAAAAATTATTATCACCGATTTTTGTTTTGTACCTTTTTGGTTAACGACTGTAACTTTGATTAATAAAAATAAGATATAAGGACAACATAGTCTCCAAATAGATAAAAAAAAAAATTCCTGATCAAAAACAAAATAGATAAGAAAATTATAAAAAGTTATAATAGGTGGCATGGGAGGATATTAGGAAATATTTATGAATGGGTATGTTTGGAATGAGGACATAAATAAGAGAAAATAGGCAATAATGAGGAGGGTTGAAACTAAGAGAGCAAAAATGAAAATACATGAAATATTGAGGACAAAAATGAGGTTTTCCCTTACTTTTTTGAGCGTGACATTAACTGCATTATAATTTTAGATAGAAATTGGATGTTGTACTCGTAGCTAATATTGTTACGTTGCAAGATTCTTCGTCTGATATATGGTAAGCATAATACCCATGCCATTATTATTCCTTTCAAAATGTAACAATTAACTGATTGATTGATATGGTAATATCTTCTAAATCTCTAATATGTAACTTTCTCAGCACATTTATATGAAAAATACACCAAATATCTGAATAGTTAAAAATTCATAAGCACATTTATGTTTATTGGTTCTTGGGCAACTTGGTAAGAATAACATATAAGAAATTTATCTTGTAAAATTTATTCTTTAATTGATTTATATGGTAATATCTTTTAAATGCCGAACATGTGACATTGTCATCACATTTATCTATGCCACTATTGTTCATTTTAAATATAAACAATAGGATAATATCTTTAGAGTATATAATCATTTTATCCCTCAAACATAGTCTCATATTTCAATGTCCTCCATCAATTTCTATTTATTCTACCCTTCCAAATTTTAAAAGTAAACTAATGTAGTTCAACACATAGTTTGATGTCTCCCTTTAAGAAGCAATCCACCAATTGTCGTGCTTCCCAAGGTGCTTGGATGCTCGCCAATGCCTTTGATTCCTGGTAATGGTGCCAAAACTTAATCGCTCTAAATATGTACAATAAAATTATCACAAGCGTACGGCTGGCCATATAGTTTAAATCTGGTGAATCCAGATATCGATTTTCTCAAAGATCAAGCTCAATATAACCTATAGGCTTGAACTTGCATTCAATTCTCTCAACATTTGCAACAACTCAAATTAAATTACTTCTTAAAAAGGTAAAAGAAAAACACTTGATTTTCAAAGGTTGGTTTGACTAAACTAAAGCAATTTTAAAACAATTCATCTATTAAGATGAAGGACTTGGACCCAAATGATCCAACCATTCAATTCGCCTAAGATTCCAATGAGGTTTGATAACTCATATCATTGGCTTCACTCTAGGCCTTTGATTCGGAGAATTTTGACCATTGAAATAATAAAATCAATGATAATCAATTTAGATTTATAAACAATGAGATTCATGGATTAATATCATTGATCTTAGCAACCCCTTTACCAAATTTATAATTTGTGCACGGAAACTCAAAGACTTAGTCAAGGACACAAGATTTTAATAGGATCTAAGAAATTATTACCATAAATTTAATTCGATAGCAATTTAAAATTAGATTCATAGTTAATTTGACAATCATAGACTAATACCATCGATTTGTGCAATTATAATATCAATTATGGAATTGTGCATTGAAATTACCAAACATAATCAATAATTTATGTGTGCTAAGATATTTAAGTTTTATTTGCTCCGAATTGAAGATTTAAGAAGATAAAACAATGATAAACCCTTTACCTCCATTGAAAACTTTGAAACCCATGATTGTTCTTCACAATTGGACCTAAGAGAAGAATTAGCTATTTGATTCCATAAGAAATTGACTTGAACTCATAAGAAATTGCATTAAAATGATGAAAATAGTGCTTGATTGCAACGAAAATGAAGAAATAAAAAGAAATCTAAAATTTATCTATCTAAAACTATTCCTAAGAACCCTAAAAACTCTAAAAATAAGATGAGATCCAGAAAGTTTTGACCAAAACTGCCTTAAATAGGCTAAAAAAAGTAGAGATCCACCAAGTGTTCGAACGCCTTAAATGGGCGTTCGAATGCCTAGCCAACCTAATTCAAATACCTAAAAGCAGCCACTGAATCTCACCAAGCATTCAAACGCTTCGAATAAGAAATAGGAGTTTGAACTGCCATTTGAACGATTGTGTAGATCTTGAAAAGTTACATTAAATCCATTTATTATGGACCCTAGTAATACTTCTGGTTTAAGAGATGGCCTTTCAAAGTTTCAGTTTCAGTTTCGCGTGCTTTAGTAGCTTGTACTCTGACATTATCTCTTTGAAACTCATTCTCTCTTCTTCCGAAATGCACTCAGAATTATCTAATTTAAGCTCAAAACCTATAGAAAGAAAAATAAACTTAGTTAATATTAAAATCTATGTCAAAAGACATGAACTCCTAAATTAAGACTAACAAAACATAAATTAAGATGTTGTAATTGTACGTTGGAAGTGCAATCACACCCCCAACTTGCTTTTTGCTAGTCTTTAGCAAAATACTACAAACAAAAGAGATAATCTCCCCTTTCGTAGGAGTCACGGATGTATTTAACCTATGCATCAAGCTTTTAAACCTGTTAGGTTAATCCTAGTGGACGAGTGGTGTCTTATAAGGGTTTTCAGTTATGGTACTCACAAGCATCTATTCGTGGCTTGCAATCAAAGATTCATGAGGACAAACAGAGCATGCATACTTTTGTTCAAGATAATTCTCAATTCACCTTACCTCATAATACAAGCAAGATTAAATCAAAAAATAACATAAGAGATGTTCAAGTGAGTGTATGATGAAACAATGCAATATAACTCATGTGTAACACACTCACACAATCACATCCTTTAAGGCTCAATTCAAATCGACATCGAGCATACACTCACAAGAAAGATGAATACACAAGGTTCTCACAATGGAAAGCTCATCATAGGAGTAAATGCAAGAAAACAGAAAAGGGCAATCCGATTACAAAAATCGAAAGAATAAAAGTGTATCCAACTTAACATAACTTCTTGAAAGAATATCCATAGTTAAGCACCAATTAAAGTAATTGAAAAATAATAACTTACATTCCAAATAATTCTCAAAACATGAACACTTCGGATCAACTAGGACTTTTTAAGGTTATAGCATGGCCAAGAGATATAAAGTAAGGATAAAGAAAGGATAAAAAGCTCAAAGCATGTGTGATCAAAGCATATAATGATCATGAGTATATACTTCCAAATTTTCCTTTTCATTTGATGTTGCTGCTCTCTTCTTTTTTCTTTTTTTTTTCCCCTGAGTTCTTTTTTTCCTCAAACATCTAACCTCTTTATTCTTCTTTTTTTTTTTTTTTTCCCTTCTTCTTGTTGTACTTCCCTTACTTTCAGTTTTTTTTTTACTAACTCTTCTCTTTTCCTTTTTTCACATTGCAAACATATTGCCCCTTTCCTTTTCGGTTTACAAATGTACTTCTCACAAGTAAAGGTATTTGTGTTTCTCAATCATAGGGAATATTTCAACAATAATTCAACTTCAGCAAAGATCATGTAAGAAAATGGTCAAAAATGGGTCCAAGGGAATGAAAATTAGAAGAAAATCTATGACTCAAGGAGGTAAGTGATGGCATAGAATCATATCTGAAGTACATAAAAAGTCCTCATGAGAATGCATAAGGTAGCAACACATGATGCTATATGACATGTTGTGCACAAAGGTGTAATCCCCTTACTTATGTGTTTATGATGTAATCAGTGTGTTAGGATTAAAGGATTAATCATCAATTATGCTCAAGTTATGATGAATGCATACAGTTAAACATCCTTTAATCTAAGAATGCATTTCGCAAATGTTCCTATGGTTCCCAAAGAATGATCCTTATCACATCCACCAAGAATAATAAAAGGTCAATCATAAGGAACGTGGAAGAATGTGCCAAAGATATAAACCAAGATATTGGAACTATAAGAAACTAAAACCTCTCCCAAAAATCTCAAGCAGTAGAAAGATAGCCATACGATGCAATTACCTGAGATTGATCAATAATTCATAAATAGTTTTGTAGTAAAAACATGATATATATAATGAAGCTCAAAATATTTTTCAAACTTTTTCTATGAAAACACCAAAACAAAATCTTGCATCACACCATTCCTACAATTAATCAAAGCTTTGAAGGTAGCTAAGAATGGGTGGCCCAATACGATAGGAATTTGATTATATGCATTCAAAGGAGGAAGTGTATCCACAACAAATAGGTTAGTATCCTTAAAATTCTCTATTTTCTCTCCTTCCTCCTCCTTACTCTCTTCTCGCTTGGAGTCCTTAATCTTGGGCTCCTCTATCTCCAGTTCTTCTCTCTTAGGTTCCTCATCCCAATTCTCATCTTCAATACTTTCCTCACTCACCTTAAGAGCCTCTTCCCCAGACTCAAAATCTTGAGAAAGAATGATATGATCTATGATGTCCTTATTCCTAAGGGTAAAGATGGGATGATCTTACTGCTAAAGCAGAGTTAGATTGGAATCACTTTTAAGCACTTGTCCATGAGAATTGGGTTAAAATTGAGTGGAAATCTCTTCCTTATCTTGAACACCCAAGGTTTGCATCAATAGGATCAAGTAACCCTTTATATCATCAAGAAGTTGACCTTGTCATCCAAGGACTTTGTCTATCCTAAAGTGTACACCATTTTGCATTTGCATGAATTTTTGTGGGGTGTCCTCTAGTACATCCTCTATAGTGTACTCCAGTGTGCTATTATGAGGAGATTGATGTGCATTATCTACTTGTACTTGATAAGGTTGTGGTAGGGTTTGTGTTTGATAAAATGAAGGTTAGGTTTGGTATTGTTGAGGGAAAGATCCCTTATTCTTTCAATTATAATTGAAGGGAGCACACCACTCCAGATTGTAGGTTAGCATAAAAGGATCCCTTTGGCGATTAGCTCAAATGCAATCTCTAAGAGACCGGGAAGATGGTGCTTCCATTATATTCTCATTAGCTCGAATGTAGTCTCTAAGAGACCGACGAGGAGACCATGGACGCTCCCATTACCATCACTCTCAATGCATTGAGAAAAGTGTTCCAATGTGCCTATGTTAAGTGCAGAGATGATGTATGAGAAAAAAATGAGATACCAAGAAAAGTGGAAAGGTTATTGGGGGTCAGTGTCGAATGTCTATCGGTTAAGTCACGAGCATAAAATATTATGTAATACACAAACAAATTAGCACTCTGCACTTCAGCAAGTCAATTCCTAATTCTCAATCACCAATTTTCTTCCTAAGAGCACCCCATTTTTGCTCGCACTTCTAACCTAGTCAATTGGTCGCTTCTAGGTCCCGACTAGCCCAATTGAAGCCTGATGACCAGAATGCCTTAAGGCATTCTAAGTAGCTTTGCAACCCCAGGCAGTCTTCAAAACCAACACCATCATAGGAATCTTTCTGAGATCGGGAAGTCTCTAAAACCAATCACCGCCGTTAGTGTGATAGAAACACTCACAAACATTAAACGGTTCAATTTTGGCGCCTGTTAGCATGCCAATGTAGAATATCTATTATACCCTTGGCATTCGGTAGTTTTTCGAGACTAGACAGTTGCCAAAACCAACACCACACCGTTGCAGGGACAGGAATACTCACAAACCTTTAAGCCATTGGAGTGACGAGAACACTCACCAGGTTGACATGGGTTTTGCCACTAAAACCGTCTAATGTCACGAGAATGAATGCGCCTCTTAGCTGTGGCACGTTCATCGAAAAAAAGGGAGACCTCTAGGAATAAACTTGGCACAACTGTCGGAGTGATGAAAGCACTAGTAAACTCATGTCAACACTAGTACTTGCTAGCCCAATACAGTGAAAATTGACCAAACTGCTTATTGGGCACACCGACATGTCCTCGAGAAAGTACTATGCCCTCGAGATGGTAAGTCCACCTTCTCTAACTATCCCTTGACAATCCAACACATTCAAGATGCCGATCAAACCAACCCCAAATCAATTCTGGTCAACCCTAGTCAAATGACCATCTTGCCTCCCAACATTCAGGCACGTCCTTCGAGAAAGCATCAATCCCTTGAGATGGTAAGGCCACCTTCTCAAAACTCTCTCGAGACAGTCCGGCATATTCAATATGCCACTTAAATCCATCCTAGCCACATTCCAAAAAGTTTTGGTCAAAATGACCGTTTTACCCCTGGTGACTTGGGCACTTACTAAACCATACCGGCTCTGGGTACTGAAGCAGCATGCATCGAAAAACTCTAAATGAGATCCCTTTTCATTTCTAGGGTAGTCCCTTGACTCAAAACATCTCTAAGACAACAAAAGCTTCCAGAAGCGTCTCGCAGACGCTTCGCTAGAGTTGTCTTTTTCTCTGATTCCCTGACTAAAATGCACCGTCAAATGACTTGAGAAATATGTAAATCAAGAAATTCCCAAAGCCTTTCCATAGGTCTTTCCATCTATATGGATCGATTGAAAAGATCGCTTCCCGAATCACTTGATCGCGTGACCTAGAAGTTTTCACTTCTAGAAACCCTTGGAGTGTCTCACAAACGCTTCATCGGGGTTGACTTTTTCTTCAATTCCTTAATTAAAATGGATCATCAAATGACTTGCGAAATGCGTAAATTTTGAAATTCTCTTAAGCTTGTTCGGAAGACCTCCCATCAGTACAGTTCAATTAAGGAGGTCCCTTCCCAGAATCCAAGATCATGTGGCACAAAAACTGCTACTTTCGACAACCATCGAAACGTCTCATAGATGCTCTAAAAACTTTATTTTTGTGCACGATTCCCGATGACGTATCTCCATCATCCAGAATCCTTTGAAGCACTCCAAGGGCTCCCGGTTCATAAGAAATAGCGGAGGAACGTTGTGAATGTGACCGATTTTTCTGGATCTTTCCTGGATTACATGAATATCAAGGCGAAGTCAGCATAACCCGATGGTAGAGCGTGTGCTACATGCGCCCCAAAAATGATCAGATCGAACAAAACTTGCTTTGTAGCCCAAGCTAGCGTAGTACAATGAGTGCCACGTGGCACTTAACTACTGCCACAGTACTAGCGCAAGTGCTATATGTGCCAGTACAAAGTTTGCCTAGGCGCATGTAGCACATGCTTCAGAGCCTAAGCGAAGAATTGAAGAGGAAGACTCGAAGACACTTTGAATTTTGTAGAGAGAGAGAAAGAGAGAGAGAGAGAGAGAGAGAGAGAGAGAGAGAGAGAGAGAGAGAGAGAGAGAGAACGTAGTCCCTTCCCCGGAAGTGGAGCACTAGAGGCACTAGATGTGAGAGAATGTAGAGCCCTAAGCGATAGTGGTTTAATAGTTTAACCTAAGCCAAAAAGTAAAGGCATAAAAATTAGCCTATATAAAAAAAAAATTAAAGCAGGGGAACGGGGCTAGGGCGAGGGCAGGGCGAGGTGGGAAGGGGCGGGGGAAAACCTTGGTCCATTCCCGTCTCCATAGCCGTATGAATTTTTATTTTAACCTCTATCCCTGCCCCCATCCCCATTTTGTATCCTCAATCCTTGCCCAGAATGGGGCTGATTCCGTCAGATCTCCACTTTTTTCCTATCCATTGCCATCCCTACTCATGACCCATAAACAAGATTGAAATGACCTCTAAACCATCAACATCCTCTTTCACCTATGCATCCCCAACATCGAAAATGCCAAAATCCTCGCTAAGGATAAGGGTTCTCTTTAGAGGATCCTTAATATGGTGTCTCTCATTTTTTTACCTTCGTTGACCCCTCTTTTCTCACACTCATTGCCTCTTTATCCTCTTCCTCACTCTCTTCTTTGTTGGAGTCCTTAATCATGGGCTCCTCTTTCTCGGGTTTCTCATCCTTATTCTCATTTTCAATAATATCCCCACTCACCTTAAAAGTTTCTTCCGTAGAATCAAAATCTTAAGGGAGAATGATTTAATCTATAATGTCCTCTTTCCTAAGGTTAGTGATGGGATGATCTTGCTCATGGCTACGAGTAGAATTGGCATTTCCTGCACTTATAGTCACTTACTTAGTGAAATTGGGTTGAGATTGCACGAGGGACTTGTCTTGCTCTTGAGCAATCAAAGTTTGTGTCAAAAGAGTCAATTGGCTTTTTAAGTCATTAAGTGTCTGACTTTGTTGCCCAAGGGTCTCATCTATCCTAGAGTTCACTCCCCCTTGAGATTGCATGAATTGTTGAAGAGTGTCCTCTAATGTATCCTCTATATTGTCTTCTAGTGTGCTATCATTAGAAGCTTGATATGCATCATGTGCTTATGTTTGATGAGGTTAAGATGAGGGTTGTGTTTGATAGAATGAAAGTTGGTCTTGTGTGTGTTCAAATGGAGCTTAGTATGATTCAGGTGAGGCTAGATGATGAGGTGAAAAAGTTCCCTCATATCCCCTAACAAGGTTGTGTTGATCAGGCTTCCCCGAATTGTAAGTTGGCCTAACAGGAGCCCTTTGGCCATTAGCTCAAATACAGTCTCGAAGAGACCAAGAATATAATGTTTGCAGTCTCTACGAGATCGGGGACATGGTGCTTGCACTCTATTCGTTTCATAACCGTAGTAAGCCATGGATAGAAAGTCAACAAACAATTCACAATTCTATCCTAACCTCTAGTCTCCCCAAGAATATACCACTAATTAAGCAACAGACAATTCATAAATCCAACTGCCCTCCAATCTCCCTATGGAAAAACAATACCATCAATTAGCAAATAGCACAAAGATCCTAGTCGCCTCTAACAATCAACCTCCTAATTAACACGTAAAACTATACTAAAAAGGAAAAAAAACAAAGAAAGAATCCAAAATCTAATATGCTTCAAAGTATAAGGGATGGAAGAAGTTACCCAAGGCCTAAGCCGAAGGTTCCTCCATTATTGCAGGTGTTGATGGAAAAGTAATCCAATGGTTGCATGATTCCCAAGGTTGTTGAATGTTTGCCTTGGCATTCAATCCCCGATAACGGCGCTAAAACTTGACACAGCCGTAGCAATGTAACACCCAAGAGTAAGTGGTCGTCAAGTATAACTCGGTAAGTACTGATGTTGAATTTTACAAAAATTGAGCCCAATATAGGCTATGGGCCAAAGTTAACACTCAACACTCTCAAGACTCACACAATTTGGTAAAATGCTTCTTAAAAACGAAAAAAGAAAAATGATTTGATTTGAGGAGGCTTGTTTTTGAAGCTATAACGAAGGAAATGAAAGCTAGATTAACAAATTGTAAAAGGAATTGGATTCAATTGATCCGATAACTCAATTCGTCCAAAGATTTCAACAAGGTTTATAACTCAAATCAAACCTCAAACCTCATAATCAAGAGAGCTTGATTTGGAAGATTTAGTTTTCAAAACCAATAATTTTTAAGTAATTGAAATTAGATTCATAATCAATAGTAGAATTATAGGTTAATACCATCGATTTGACTATGATCAATACAAAATTAGGACTCTAGCATTCAACTAACATCCAACATTCAATTAATGAGAATGGATTCCATAGTAATTGATGTTAGATTCATTATCTAGTAAAGAGCCTTAGATTAATACTATTGATTTCGATGAATTCAACACACAATTGAGGAATTATGCTTTGAAACCACCAAACATAATCAATAATCTAAGTGTTCTAAGATATCTACAATTAATTGCTAGGAATTAAAGATCTAGGAAGATAAAACAATGAATTCATGAGATACCTTCAGTGAAACCTTGAACTCTTTGAGTGATCTTCACAATTAAACCCAATTTGAAGAGCTAGCTACTTGAATCGATGAAGAAATTGACAATTGAATCGAAGAAAGCTTGAAAACTACTTGAATTTCATTAGTAAAAGAGGAATTAGAACGAAAATAAAGGTGGTACTCTCTCTAAAACTACTCCTAAAAAGCTATATTTAACTATATCTACGTATAAATGACTCGCCTCCGAAATGCGATATTCCTACAAATGGAGTTAACACCCCGCAAGAGCACGGGGGTCGCGTTGAAGTATAAACCAGTAATCCGGTATCGTTCTCTCCCAAGGGACTTAGCCAAATATAGGCTCTAGCACTCAACTCACACTAACCTAACCTAGGATTAGATTGCAATTATGTGGGGAATTAGATCTAAAATAAAATGGAAAAATAAATAGACCGAAAATGTTTTGGGTTTTTGATGGTTGTTTTGAATTACTAACCTATTGCAATGAAAATAAAGACAATTAACACTAGACAATTAAATTAAGGCAATTGAAATTAAACTTAAAGCAATTAAAAGGGGAATTGGGCTCAAATGATCCAATCACTCAATTTCATCCAAGATTTCCAATGGGGTTTATAACTCAAATCAAACACAACGTTTAAGTGTGTTTGATTCGGAGGATTTAGCTTTGAAAATCGAATATTCTCAAGCAATTGAAATTAGATACATGTTCAATAGGGAATCAAAGGTTAATACCATCGATTCAACTTAGTCAATACTAAATTTGTAGTTTGTGCATTGATTAGCCAAACATAGTCAATAACCTAGGTTTTCTAAGGCATCTTCAATCAATTTGTGGGAATGAATTTCTAGCAATTGTGGAGTTTTTGTCTGGTCAAGAGTCCTAAATTAATACCATTGATTTGGGTGATCAAAATCCCCAAACTTAATCAATAATCTACATTTTCTAAAATTCCACATCTAATTACTAGGAATTCGAATTCGAGGAAAATATGACAATTAATTTATGAGATACCTCCATTGAATTCCTTAGATTATTTGGGTAATTTTCACATTTAAACCCAATTTAAATTCTAATACTTGAATACATCATAAAAGCATGTAAAAATAAAAAGAGAAGCATAAAGAAATTTAAATCTAAAATTAACTACAATAATAAGACTGTTTGCTTACAAGAAAAATGAAAGAAAGTGCAAGAAAATGAAGAAAAATACAATACATAAAAGAAAATTACTAGTTCTACTCCTATATTACCATTACAAACATAAATCTAAGCTAAAAATGAAGAAAAATGGGAAAAACTAACCTTGGAGAGCTTCTCTCGCCGCCCCCTTAGCTCAAACTAACTCCAACTACACAAAAAACCTACAAAAAAACCCTAAAAACGTAGCTTCGGACGCAAAAAATGTACTCTGGATGAACAGTAACCATCCAGACGCACCCTCCGAATGCACCATTTGACGGCCGTCTGAAGTGCGTTCGAACGCACCGTTCGGACGGGTGAACAATTGACCGTTCGGATGAACCGTTCAGACGGGCACTATTCACTAATTCGTCCTAGCAACCTTCCAGCTCTATTTTGACCACCTTAGAGGTCAAGTTAGCCGATACACATTAGAAGACAAGTTGTAGCTCTTGAAGTCTTCTTTCCAATGCCAAAAAAATCAGCTGAATCGGATATTGGAGTAAAACGTTATGGCCAAAATACTGAGACATGTTAGACTTCTCATCACTGGTTTACTCGTTTTGTACCTATATTGATCATTCTTTGTATCTATTTGCCTTTATTAACTCCTATAACCTACAAAATACACACAAAACAGAATTAAACTAATATCTAACTAAAATAAGAAAATTAACACTAATCTACGTCTAACAAGGTATGAATTAAAGGCATATGATTACACTTTTAGGGTATAATCACAACCCCCAACTTACATTTTGCTAGTTCCTAGCAAAAACTATAAAAAAATATAAAGGATAATCTCCACTTTCGTAGGAGTCACGGGTGTATTTAGCTTATGCACTAAGCCTTTAAACCCCTAGGTTACCCCTAGTGGACGAGTGGTGTCTCGTGAGAGTTTTCAGCGATGATACCCACAAGCATCCTTATATGAATTGCCAATTAAGATAAGAATAAGGAATATACGCATAATCATACTCAAGTTAACATTGATGCCACTCCAAACTCCACGCTTGCATTAATATGCAACAAGTCATACAAAAGAGAGGTTCATGTGTGTGGGTGAAGAATCATGTTAAACAACACAAATGAACTCACTTATGCAAATCCACCCCTTTAAAGTTTTGATTCAATCCTCACCAGACATACACTCGCAATTAAAGTCTCACATGGTTCTCACAATGGTATGCTCAACAATGGAGTAAATGTAAATAGACAAATCAAGTGAGCATACCAATTACAAAACCGAAAAGATAGAAGTGTATCGATATTAGCATAGCTCCATGTAAGAATGTTCAAAGTTAAGCATTGATTCAAAGAAATTGACAACAAACAGCTTATACTCTATTGAAAACTTGAATCAAGCACACCTTGGATCAACTATGCCATGTAGAGGTGAAGAGGGGAATGTAGAAGAGATGAAAGGTAAGGGTAAGGAGAGGGAGCAAATGGTCATATCATGTGTGATCAATGCATGACATGATGAATGCAAAACAACTACAACTCTCCCTTTTCAACTTTTAATACACAAAATCCACTTCTTACTCTTCTCTTGAAATATTTTCAACTTTTGAACTCCTCTTTCACTCTTTTCTTCCTCTTATTCTCTTTTTTTTTTTTCTTTTCTTACTTCTTCTTTCTTTTTTTTTTTTTTTTTTTTTTTTACTTCTCTTTTTCTTCTTCTTCTTCTTCTTTTTGTTTTTACTTCTCCTTTTGTTTTCCTTCTCCTTTTGTTTCCATCCTTTTATCATCCCTCATTAGATTCAACAACTACTTTTCATATTACAATATGCTTGCATTGAATTCCCCAAATCAATCTCTTCTCTCTCTTTTTTTTTTTCTTTAGCAATGCAAAAACACACTTTTCTCACTTAGGTGTCCCTTTGCAATATAAGAGATGAAATCGCTTTGCACTTTCTAATAAAAGTAAATCAACAAAGTTTAAGGGAAATGCATGGTTTGGTAACGGAAAACTTATGGCTATGAAGAAGAAAGATGGCATAGAATCATAACCAAAATTGTACAACCGAAGCATTTCATAGAGTACAAGTGTCAACATTAAGATCAAAACTCAACTCATGAACCAAATACAAGCATAATGAAGCTATTGAATGAAATGAGGGTGAAGAAACTATCCTTGAGTAAATGTAAACGCTCCAAAAGACGATAATTGCTCTAAAGCTCACAAGTTAATAATCTCCACTAATGTAAGAGTGAAAGTGTCAAGACTAGTAACAAATTGTGTTAAAAAGCATAATTGTGCACAATGATGTAATCCCCTCTACAAAAGCATGAATTAAGCAACCCCTACAACATCTTGGGTATGAGGAGTGAATCAACATGATCTTGAGTAAAGATACACATAAAAATTTCTAATTCTAATCTCAAAAGGCACTTTCACAAGTTAAATGATTTTTATTTTATTTTACAGGGTGCTAAACAAAGAAACAAAGGCAATACAAAACAAAGAAAACAAAAACAAAAAAAAAATAGAGGCAAAACCTCTACCCACCCCCAACTTAGAATGATGTATTGTCCTCAATGCATGAGAACAAAACATGGAATGTGAATACATGGTGGGAAAAAGAAAATGGGCACTCCCAACTTAAAATGAGAAACAAACTAAGAAAAACAAAGAAATAAAAAAACTACTCCTACTCCTACCCAAATTAGAGTGAGAAAATCACCCAATGCCACGAAGTGGGAATTGGCCATCATCCCACACCTCCAACTTAGAGATTTTAAAAAATTGCATGCAAATGTGGGAATGTACAATGGCAACCACTTTGATGACCTCAAGGATGTAGCTTGAATGCACATAAGGGTAAAAAGAGTCATGGTATGTAGAAAATAAAGAATGATTACACACAAATGTGCCAATGAAGTTTATGCCATGAAGTGCTGGACCCTCCCCTTCTTTTGATTGGTCGGCCATTGGAATAATGTTTGGTTCAAGTGTTGGGACATGGAGCTCCAAAGGCTCTGGTAAGATAGGACTAGGCATTAGAGGCGTAAAAGGAGGGATTTCATGATCTCTAGACATGGTAAGGATGACCTCTAAACCATCAACATCCTCATTGATACGCACATTCCCAACATTTAAACCAATATTATCATTAAGGGTAATTTTACCCACCCCTTCTTGTTTAGAGTCCCCAATTTCGGACTCCATTCTCTCAAAATTTTCATCCCAAAATATAATTTCATTAATTGCCTCACTTTCCTTAGGAATGTCTTCCTTAAACTCAAAGCCTTGGGGAAGGGTATTTTGATCAATTATTTCCTCATTCCTATGGTTAGTGATGGGATGAACGGGTGTACTTGGACACCCTTGGTTAGGAGGAATGATTGGAGATGACACAAGGGACTTGTCCTCCGTCCGGACAACCAAGGTTTGCATTAAAATAGTCAATTGACTCTTCATCTCATTAAAGCCCTCATCTATTCTAGAGTTCACTTCTCCTTGAAATTTTATGGCTTGTTGAAGTGTGTCCTCTCGATTATCCTCTATATTGTCCGCTTGTGTGCCAATGTGAGGAGTGTGATATTCCTCATAGGGTAAAAATTTGGATTAGGGGTATTCACAAGGTGGATTTTGGTAAGGTGGAGGTGGTGCATAGTAATAGTCAAAGGGCTCTTGAGAATGGTGAGGCTCAAAATAATGATGTGAATATGTGCTCTCATATCCCCTACCAAGGTTAAATTGGTCACATCCTAAAAGTGTAATCATAGGCTCTTAATTCGCACTTTGTTAGATTTATATTAGTGTTAATTTTCTTATTTTAGTTAGATATTTGTTTGATTATGTTTTGTGTGTGCTTTGTAGGTTATATAAACTAATAAAGGCAAAAAGAAAGCAAGAATAATCAAAGCGGGTTCAAGGCGAATAATTTGTTCATAAAAATTCAGACTTGTCTCGGTATTTGGGCCATATCTTTTTACTCCCATATCCGATTGAGCTTATTTTTATGCCATTGGAAAGAAGACTTCAAGAGCTACAATTTGTCCTTTAATGTGCATCGGGTGAATTGGCCTCTAAGGTGGTCAAAATCAAGTTTCAAAGTGGAGGGATGAATAGTACCCGATCGATTGGTTTGGCACACTTCAGAGAGGGTGTTTTACCGATCGATCGGCCGATCAATCGGTGAACAGTAACTGATTGATTGTGAACAGTAGCCGATCGATCGTGAACAGTGCCCGATCGATTGTGAACAGTACCCGTGAACAGTAAAAACAGTGAATTGACCAATCGAACGCTACAATCACCGTTCGATCGGCCGATCGATTGGTGAACAGTGCCGATCGACCGGTCGATACAGATCTGGAGCTTAAAAGCTTTGTTGTTCGAAAAAATGAAGTAGAGAAAGATTTTTTTGGGTTTGTAGTAGCCAAGGGGGTGGCGTGAAAAGCTCCTCTAAGGTTGGTTTTTATGCTTTTGTATATTTTTAGCTTAGATTTACGTTTGTAATGTTAATATTGGAGTAGAAATTGTAACTTTCTTTCATTGTAATATATTTTCCTTCACTTTTTTGCCATTTTCTCTCACTTTCTTAGCAACCAAACACTAGTTTTACTTAGTTTAATGTTAGATTTACCTTCATTTATGCTCTTTATTATAGATTCTAGTAGCTAAACATCTCTTGGGTGTGATTGTGAAGATCCACCAAGGATTTTCAAGTATTTCAATGGGGATTCATGAACTTCAAAATTTTATTCATAGATTTGTATAGTTCTATTTGGTTGGGTGTTAGATTTGTTCGAAAACTTAGATTCATAACTCATTTGGTAATATTTATGCACAATTCAATAATTGGTATAAATCTTGCACATTTATAAGGTTTGCTTCTAGGGTTCTATTAATTGGTTTAATCCTTACACTCAACTAAATATGAATTCAAGGTTTTATGAACAAAATATTCCGAATCAAGAATCCACGGTTTGATTCTTGATTTGAGTTATAAAAATCCTCTATTGAAATTCTTGTTGTGAATTGGTGGATTGAATCAATCATATCCAAGCTTTCCATTTTGATTGTTTTACATTTAAATCAATTGCCTAGTTAATTGCTTTAATTTTCATTGCACTAGTTTAGTAAATCAAAACCCCATAAAAAACCTAAAGATTTTCGATTCTTTTCTTTTTCCTTTTATTTTAGATTCAATTCCCCACATAATTGCAATTCACTCCTAGGCTAGGTTAGTGTGAGTTGAGTGCTAGAGCTTTTTTTTGGCTAGGTCCCTTGGGAGAGAACGATACCGGATTACCGGTTTATACTTCATCGCGACCCCCGTACACTTGCAGTGTACTAACTCCATTTTGTAATTTTCAGAGCGAATCACACCCCCCAAGAGTAGGAGGTGGTCATAGAGCTCCCTTTGGCCACTAGCTCTAAGGTGTTCCCTAAGAGACATGTTGGATGATAAAAGGTGTGAAAATTTACCACCAAACATAATGGAATGCAAAATGAAAATTGGATGCAATGCACAAACAAATGTAGTGCACCGCGCCTCAACACATCATACACAACAATACTCAATAGTATTCCATCTAAGCATCCAATCTCCACATAAAAATTCCACCAATTTAATCAAGTTCAATCCAACCAAACCTCTAATCTCCACAAGTTATATACCACCAATTTGCAATATACACAATCCCTAATTCTTCTCTAGCAATTCTCCAATCAAATTATTAAAATAAAACAAAATCTATACAAAATAAATAAAACAAGCCTAAAATAAAGAGAAAAAGAAAGAATGAAAATCTAACATGTATTTACACAAAAATTGGAACGAAATTACCGATGGCCTAAGCCGAAGATTTCTCCGTCGTGGTAAATGGATGGAGATCCAATCCACCAATTGTTCTTCAATCCAAAGCTCGGTAGTACTCGCCTCGTGACTTTGGTCTCCGGCACTAGCACCAAAACTTGACTCGCTTCCGAAATGCAGTATACCTACAAATGGAGTTAGCATTCCGCAAGAGTACGGGGGTCGCGATGAAGTATAAATCGGTAATCCGGTATCGTTCTCTCCCAAGGGACCTAGCCAAATATAGGGTCTAGTACTCAACTCACACTAACCTAACCTAGGATTGGATTGCAATTATGTGGGAATTAGATCTAAAATAAAATGGAAAAATAAATAGATCGAAAATGTTTTGGGTTTTTGTTAGTTGTTTTGAATTACTAACCTATTGCAATGAAAATAAAGCCAATTAACACTAGACAATTAAATTAAGGCAATTGAAATTAAACTTAAAGCAATTAAAAGGGGAATTGGGCTCAAATGATCCAATCACTCAATTTCATCCAAGGTTTCCAATGGGGTTTATAACTCAAATCAAATACAACGTTTAAGTGTGTTTGATTCGGAGGATTTAGCTTTGAAAATCGAATATTCTCAAACAATTGAAATTAGATACATGTTCAATGGAGAATCAAAGGTTAATACCATCAATTCAACTTAGTCAATACCAAATTTGTAGTTTGTGCATTGATTAGCCAAACATAGTCAATAACCTAGGTTTTCTAAGGCATCTTCAATCAATTTGTGAGAATGAATTTCTAGCAATTATAGAGTTTTTGACTAGTCAAGAGTCCTAAATTAATACCATTGATTTGGGTGATAAAAATTTCCAAACTTAATCAATAATCTAGGTTTTCTAAAATTCCACATCTAATTATTAGGAATTCAAATTCGAGGAAATGGGACAATTAATTCATGAGATACGTCCATTGAATTCCTTGGATTATTTGGTTGATTTTCACATTTAAACCCAATTTAAACTCTAGCTACTTGAATACATCATAAAAGCATATAAAAATAAAAAGAGAAGCATAAAGAGATTTAAATCTAAAATTAATTACAATAATAAGGCTTTTTGGTTATAACGAAAATGAAAGAAAGTGTAAGAAAGTAAAAGAAAATACAATACATAAAAGAAAATTACTAGTTCTACTCCTATATTACCATTGCAAATATAAATCTAAGCTAAAAATGAAGAAAAATGAGAAAAGCTAATCTTGGAGAGCTTCTCCCGCCGCCCCCTTAGCTCAAACTAACCCTAACTACACAAAAAAACCTACGAAAAAATCCTAAAGATGCAGCTTCGGACGCAAAAAATGCACTCTGGATGAACAGTAACCGTTCGGATGCACTGTCCGAACGAATCGTCTAAAGTGTGTCTGAACGCACCGTTCAGACGGGTGAACAGTTAACCGTTCGGATGCACCGTTCGGACGAGCATTATTCACTGATTCAGCCAAACAACCTTCCAGCTCGATTTTGATCACCTTAGAGGCCGATTTAGCCGATACACATTAGATGACAAGTTGTAGCTTTTGAAGTCTTATTTTCAATGCCATAAAAATCAACTCAATCAGATATTGGAGTGAAAAGTTATGGCCAAAATACCGATACAAGTTGGACTTCTCATCACCGGTTTGCTTGTTTTGTACCCATTTTGATCATTGTTTGCGTCTATTTGCCTTTATTAACTCCTATAACCTACAAAACACACAAAAAAATGAATTAAACAAATATCTAACTAACATAAGAAAATTAACACTAATCTACGTCTACCAAGGTGTGAATTAAAGGCATATGATTATACTTTTAGGGTATAATCAATAAAAAACTTAGATCTCCTAAAAATGGGCACAAAACTACCTTAAATAGGCCAAAAAATAACAGAGTCTCCACGAGTTGTGCTCACACTTTGGAAACCGTGTGCACAATTTGGAAGGCTTGTAAATCAAGCCTCAGTATCTTGCACAATGTTCACAGACCGTGCGGACAGCTTACTTATGGTCTCGACCATGCACACACTTTTGTGCCCATGGTACTATGCGTATGCTTCACTGACCCTGTGCACAATTGCCCAAATTGAGCAAATCTTAAAAAGTGGTATGAAATTGATATATTATGGACCTCGGTTGGACTTATGATTTGAGAGATATGGCCCTTCAAAATTTTAGTTCTACTTACTTCAGTAGCTTGTACCCTAACTTTAGCAGCTTGTACTCTGGCAGTATTTTCTTAAAACTCATTCTCTTTCCGATCGAATTCTATTTAAGTCACCCACCTTAAGCCCAAAACCTATGCAACACAAACAAATATAGTTAATACTAAAATCTAACTTAAAAGGGATAGGAAATCCTAAATGAATGCTAACAAAGCACAAATTAAGGTATTATAATGGCACTTTTGAAGTGCAATCAATTATGCATCATATTGTTAGTCAATGAGAGAGAGAGAGAGAGAGAGAGAGATTATTATATTCCTTTTGAGGAATTAAAATATTTTGTACACACAGAATGACACAAACTAAAACTTTTCGTATATGGTGATGACGTGGACAAACTCTCTATTTTTCTTATTTTTTCTATTTAAAATTCATATAATATATGACGAGGATTGATGAGCTATAAGTTAAATAAAAATGACTATAAATGGCGCAACTAATTCTAATTTAAAATTTCAGTTTGTTTTTTTTTTCCCCCAAAAGTTGAAAAATTATTAGCGTTATAAACTTTTCAATATTATATTTCCACTCTACCGTCAGCATTACCTAGTTCTAAATTTTTCAAAAATATTTTTTAATTTACTTTACATTCATAAGGTCACAATTGATTGTCCTCAACTTGGCCTTTTTCAATAAATTTCGGCCATTCCCCATTGTAATAATATATGGACAAATTTTAATGTGCAAGTCTATCATAAATTTTGCAAGCTAATTGCCAAAAGTAATTGAAAGGAATAATTTTATAACCCTTTAACATTGGTATTAATTCTTGGTTGGGTCCAGAGGATTGAGTGCGTGAGTTTTTACCCAACTGATTGTACTTGAAAAGTGTAATTACAATACTTTTATTTATGTTTTGTTAGTCCTAGTTGAAGAATTTAATAAATATATAAATCAAATTTTCAATTCAGTTTCACACTGCAATGTAGAAGGCAATGAGTCTACACTAATTAAATGCATGTAGGACATGAGTTACCTTTTGGGAAAACTGTATTTATGCTCTCTATATTTCATGTATATTCATTTTTGTGTTTCAATTCTCATCATTATTGTCCATTTTCTCTTTTTTATGCTCTCATTCTAAACAAATTATTTCATATATATTTTCTAATGTGTCAATATGCCACTTAGGATGACTCTTTACCATTTTCTTATTTATTTTATTTTATTTTTGGATAGGGCATTTTCCTATATTACTTAGAACCTGAATCATTCTAGTATGTGGAAGAGGAACAAGAATGTCATACACTGAAAGTTCCAAAATATGGTACGTTAGAAATAAACTTCGATGAAGTATACTATTATAATTAAGGTACTTGTAGAAGAATTTTCTTTAACAATTAGACATTTAATATAACATAATTCATATTTTTTTCAAATTAATCATATAAACACATATTCTAGGAGTATTATGACCTTTTTTTTTTTTTTTTGCATATTGTTATGTCAAAATTCTATTTTTCCTATATTTTGTTTATTATAATTGATTTTTTTTCCTATTAGGTGACCTTTAAAGATATACATAGAAAAAAAGTTTAGGATCAGTTTGAACCGCTAAATTTACTATTTTAGAATGCTAGAGTACCATGTTTCGGAACGCCGTTCTAAAAAAGTAATTCGCTAGGGTATTAGATTATTGTGGTAACACATGTATTTCCTTTTCTATTAATTAAAGGTATGATCGCTAACCACCCCCCCCCCCAAAAAAAAGGGGAAAATTAGTCTTAAAAACAACCTATCCTTAAAAAAAAATAGTGGAGTTAAAATTGTTTTCACTTTACATCTCGAATATTGACTTGATTAAGATTTACATACTTTAAATTTATTTGAAACTCGTCACAAATTAATTTTACTAGAGGCTCCATAGGTTATACAAAACATGGTTAAAATTTCATAAATTCATTAATGTCAATACTAACGGGAAAAAAGGGCATAGAGCAGTTCAAGTCTATACCCAAACATTTGTTATCCCGATTTTTTTTAATACGTTTTTTGGTTAATGGTCGTAACTTTAGTTAATAAAAAATAAGATATATGGAGAATATAGCCTAGAAATAGATAAGAAAATTCCTTATAAAAAAATAGATAAGAAAATTATAAAGAGTTATAATAGGTGGCATGAGAGCACATTAGGAAATATGTATGAAATGGTATGTTTGGAATAAAGACATAAATAAGAGAAAATAGGCAATAAGGAGGAGGGTTGAAACTAAGAGGGTAAAAATGAATATACATAAATATAGAGGGCAAAAATGAGATTTGTCCTCACCTTTTTGGGTGTGACATTAAGTGCATTATAGTTTTAGATAGAAATTGGATGTTTTATTTGTAGCTAATATAGTTACGTTACAAGATTCTTGGTCTGATATATGGTTAGGATAATACCCATTATTATTCCTTTCAAATGTAACAGTTAATTGATTGATTGATTGATATGGTAATATCTTCTATGTAACTTTTGCAGCACATTTATACGAAAAATAAACCAAATTTTCTAATAGTTAAAATTTTATAAGCACATTTATGTTTATAAGCACATTTATGTAACATACAAGAAATTCCTTTATCATGTAAAATTTATTCTTTGATTGATATGGTAATATCTTTTAAATCCCGAAATATGTCACATTTTCATCACATTTGTCTATGCCACTATTATTCCTTTTAAATGCAAACAATAGGATAATGTCTTTTAGAGTAAATAATTATGTTATCCCTCAAACATAGTCTAATATTTCAATGTCCTCTATCAATTTCTATTTATTGTACCCTTCCAAATTTTAAAAGTAAACTAATGTAGTTCAGCACATAGTTTGGCGTCTCCCTTTTATATATTACTAGACAGCGGGGCACACGCGAAGCGTGTGCAAATCCATTTATATCAATAAAAACAAAATTGACTTAAAATTGTTTTGAATTTCATTAAAACATATAATATGGTGGAGTAAAATTAATTATGATAAAGACACGTGATGTTAAAGACCACTAAGAATATATTCCACACAATACCAAATGGCCATAGTTGAATTGTAGTCAACCAAGAAAGCAATCACATGGTCATACCTTCAGGCCGTTGTTTGTGGGAGTAAACTGGAACATCATTCAATCGTAGTCGGCTGAGTAGATTTTCTGGTTTGTTGAACTGAGACGAAGTTGGAGAATTCAAAAAACTTTAAATAACTGAAATGATTAGGAGGGATACGCAAATAAAAAATTCGGCCCTCCCTCGAATTCCAACCCCAAAAAAGACACCATTTTGTATTAATAATTCGTTGAATTTCATATATAACGATTTCAGTTCAAAACAATGCTTTGAAAATCGGACTGTTGGATGAATTGGAAAAGAGACCGGGTCACTAGTTCAATCGTCGAGTCAACCGTTATTGACCTGTAATGTCATAATTATGTCATTAATTTATTTATTAATAGTAATAAATGGTGTCTTATATTTCTACACTAATTTTGATACTTAAAACCTTAGATTTTGAAATTAAAACTTGAAATTTTGCCTTAAAAAACTAAACCTGACAGTTCAATCGCCGGTTTAATGGATTGGGTTGCAGTTCAACAGCGATTCTTGGTGGGTTTTACCGGATTTTGATCAAAACGGGTTTTGAGAGTTGATTGGACTGTTTTTCGACCGGTCAACGGTTCAATAGGTTGAACTGACCAATCCGGTCTGGTTTTTAAAACATTGGTTCAAAAGGCATACGCAAATAGCAGTAAAGGCAAGCACCCACCAAATTTTTTTTTTAAAAAGAAAGCGGCTAGATAGGCTCACATGCTCACAAATTGCTCATCATATAATGATCTTCTGGCTGAAACTTACAGAAAAAGAACTAAAATTCAGAATTAAGAAACCCTTTATGTCTTTACCGCTCCATTTATTTAGAAATGCAAAAATAAAGTAATGAAACTTTAATTAAAAATAAAATGAGTGTGTGTTAGAAATTGAGTATTCCTTCATCAAATTGTGACCTTTCAAAGATCTAAGGAATACTTTCCTTTGTTCCGATCTTCATTATCAACATGGAGAAGATGTCTTGAAGGAGTTCAAGACGGTGGTGGATTTGAGTTCAGTTCCTGGTGGATTCCAGAGGTGTCGTAGTTCTCGACACTCAATCAAGCACTGAAGAATCGTGTCAAGGAACAGATACGTGATCACGGGTTCGGTTGTTACAAGAATAGTATACCTGCACGCGCGTTGATTTAACACCGAAGAATTGAATTATCTAGGGTTGGGTTGTAAGTTGAGTGTTTTGTATTTATTCTTAATAGTGCTTGGTTGGCTATACTAGGTCTTGTAGTTTTCTCTTACAAGGGTTTTCATGCTAAAAATCTTGTGTCTCTTGTGTGATTGCTTACTGTGTTAGTTTATTGCATGTGATTGTTATAATTGTTACACATGTTTAAAAATTGGACCAGGATCTATTCACCCCCTCTAGGTCAATTTTCAAGCCATATAAAATTCGTATTGCTAAGACACAACAGCACGAGTTTTCTCACTTTATACAATCTAGAATGCATATATGATCTTATTGAGTCGTGTTTGAAAATTGAGGAGCTGCACAATGTGTTGAAACATGGCTTGTACTTATATAGCAAACATATTATGAATGAACTTTTAACCAATCGAACACGAGTCATACTACAATTTCTTGGTTTGTTTCACAGCTCTAGCCATTTGCAAGTTGTGTTGTTTAGGTAGGAGTATGCTAGCCATTTTTTAACTTCAAATAAATTTGCAATAACCAAGTAAAATAGAAGTATAATTGAGATCAGAGCAAACCATAAATTAAACAAGACTTATTATTATTTTTATTTTTATGAGCCAAACACTAGATATTGGTCGATGCATCAGCTGTTATATATATCACGAAAACCAGTAATCATGACCAGTAATTTATTAGGTTCCAAGACTCATTATCACTGCTGATATAGAATGCGTCAGGTCTCGCAGACCAGTAGCAACCATACCGACAATATTTATCTCTTAGTTTGTTATCGTAAACAGCAAAACTTTTGTCCTTGGAATTCCAGTAAAAATGGCAGAAGAAGAGAGTATTTACAAAGGCGTTGGTTCTGAAGCTAATTTTGAATTCCTCGCCATTGTTGATTGTATGGTTTCCGAGATCATCATTTCCAGATTGGCAACGAGCTATCAATGGCGTGGGGTTATTTGGAACCCCACTGATGATGTGAACCGTAATAGGAGCAAACGGGTTCTCAAATGATTCACAAAATGTCGTGAGAATTGCCAGGATGACTAAGGGAAGGAAAAAGCGGCCCATAGTAACTCTTGAAATGTCAATACGATGTTTACGAAGCTTATGTTGCCTTACATATCTCATTTTATATACATATGAATATATAGAGTAATTCTATACATAAGTCAATTTCTAAATCTATTTTCATTAATAAATGCATGTAGAAACTATTCACTTATGTATAAGAGCGTGAAAATAGATTGAGAAACGGTTTATGTATTCAAGGTACAAGGCAATGCGGTCTGCATTAATAAATATACAAATAAAATTTTCAATTCATTTTCACACTCCAATGCAGAAGGCAATGAATCTGTACTAATTAAATGCATCTGGGACGTGAGTTACCTTTTAGAAAAACTTTATTTTTGCTCTTTATGTTTCACGTGTATTTATTTTTGCCCTTTTAATTCAACCCTATTCATTATTGCTCCTTCTTTCATTTATGTCCTTATTCAAAATATATTATTTTATATATATTTCTTAATGTGCCCTTATGCCACATATGATATCTCTATACAATTTTTTTTTATCTATTTTAATTTTTTTACATAATGAATTTCTTATCCATTTCAAGGTTATGTTCTCATGTATCGTGTTTTTTATTAATTAAATTTCTGGCCCCTAACACAAAAACAAATATAAAAAAAAAATAGTCGTATAACAAACCTATTTCTTTCTTTCTTTTTTTTTTTTTTTTAAATAGTGGAGTTAAAATTGTTATCACTTTACATCTCTAATATTGACTTGATTAAGACTTACATACTTTAAATTTATTTGAGAATCATCACAAATTAATTTTACTAGAGCCTCAATAGGTTATACAAAATGTAGTTAAAAGTTCATAAATTCATTTAATATCAATGTTAAAAGAAAAAAAAATGCATAAAGCAATTTAAGGTCTATACCCAAAAACATTGTTATCACCGATTTTTGTTTTGTACCTTTTTGGTTAACGGCTGTAATTTCAATCAATAAAAAATAAGATATAAGTAGAACATAGTCTTCAAATAGATAAAAAAATTCCTGATCAAAAACAAAATAGATAAGAAAATTGTAAATAATTATAATAGGTGGCATGAGAGGATATTAGAAAATATGTATGAATGGGTATGTTTGGAATGAGGACATAGGTGAGAGTAAATAGGCAATAATGAGGAGGGTTGAAACTAAGAGAGCAAAAATAAAAATATATGAAATATCGAGGACAAAAATGAGGTTTTCCCTTACTTTTTTTAGTGTGACATTTAGTGCATTATAATTTTAGATAGAAATTGGATGTTGTACTTGTAGCTAATATTGTTACGTTACATGATTCTTCGTCTGATATATGGTAAGGATAGTACCCATGCCATTATTATTCCTTTCAAAATGTTACAATTAACTCATTGGTTGATATTTAATATCTTCTAAATCTCTAATATGTAACTCTCTCAGCACATTTATATGAAAAATAAACAAAATATCTGAATAGTTAAAAAGTCATAAGCACATTTATGTTTATAGGTTCTTGGGCCACTTGGTAAGAATAACATATAAGAAATTTATCTTGTAAAATTTATTCTTTGATTGTTTGATATGCTAATATCTTTTAAATCCCGAACATGTGACATTGTCATCACATTTATCTATGCCACTATTATTCATTTTAAATGTAAACAATAGGATAATATCTTTTAGTAGTATATAATCATTTTATCCCTCAAACATAGTCTACTACTAGTGTTGATCTGTGCGATGCATGGATGCATAAAACTAAATAAAAATAAAATTTTATATTATTTTGTAAACAAATTTCATTTCGCATGGAAGCAGATTTAAAAAAGTTTAAATGTTCAACATGTGAGGTACTGATATAGGTGATTATATAGTTTGTTCGATTTAAAAATTTTAAATATTAAAATTTTGACCAAGATAAGAACTGGTGAATTTTTATAGATAATAAGAAGTGGAGGCACACATATGTGCCTACACCTACTAACTCTATTATTTCCACTAAGATACCTCCCTTCACGCATTTTTTCTGTGGAGTAAAACCTATCATGTTAATTGAATTTGATATTTAATTTTACATTTTTAACTTTTTAAGTTGCTCAAAATTGTTGTATTGTTTAAGAGGATATAAGCTATTCGGTTATACATCTTCGAAAATTTGAATTATCAATTAAGTAGACAGTTATCATGTTAGAGAGTTTAAAATTTTGTATTGTTTAAGAGGATACAATGCAATTAGAAATTATAAAAAAATTTAGATTATTTATTAAGTACACAATCTATCACGTAGATGAACAAATATTTAATAGATAGGTAAAATATCGATTACTGTTACTTATATTTAAGATTACTTTGACAGTAAAAATCATAATGGAGATAATACCACAAAAAGTATCACTTTTAATGACAAATTTAAATATGTTAAAATTTTGAACACCAATGATCCAGATTGCTTGATACAAAAATTGGACCTTCATTATCTAGAATAGTTATATGATTTAATATCGCAGTGTTTGATCTCTGAACCTATCCAAAGCTACCATAGCATCAAACCTATTCATGGCATCAATCCTATTAATAGAGTTTATATTACGCACCAATTTGTGGGTGTTTTTTAGTTAATTAAATATATTTTAGGATAACCAATCAATGGAAGAATAATGAGATTAAGTGAAAATTGTTAAAAAAAGGATACAAGGGATAATTGGAATTAGAGAGATTTTAGGTATTTAAGAGTAATTTTAGGAGTTGGCTTTTGATGGAAAGTAACGTAGGCTAGAAGGATAAAAGAGATATTTTGAATTAGAGAGATTTTAGGAGTAGAATTTGATGGAAACGTAATTTAGGGCTAATCGAGAATTTTTTAGGACTTTTTATTAATTTTAAAATGTAAAATATAAGAAAAACTCTTAGGTGTACTATAATAGAAAGATGAGAATGAAATCTCAGTTCTTTCAATTTTTCAATCTAAATGCAAATTGTTTTACATGTGCACATATGATCAGGTTCAAGTATCTTGCACAATACAAAAATACATGATAACTCTTTCTCTCAAAAGCCTTGCATTCTACTCTTTGGAGGTCTGTCATGATCTATTCTTATTGCTACCAATAGATTTTGCGGATGGGTCTTGTGCAATGCAGTATTAGATTGGTCATGATAGGATAGCAACTTCAATGAAGAAGCATTAAGGCTTTATTTAGACAACAGGTGATACAATGACGATAATGATGGAATGAGATGATATCTTGTGTGACAGAGATGGAAGAAGATGCACAACGGCAATGACCATAAGGGAGTGCAGTGGCGATGATTCAATCTATACGCTTTGATTGTTGATTCAAAGACTATTATAAATAAGAAAACAAAATTAGGAATGAAAAGTAACAGAGAATAAACAAAAAATTATAAATAATTGTAGTGGTCTTGTGGTTGAAATTTCTGTTTTTGATTTAAAAGATTCTCTGATCTGCTTACCCTTTTGACATGCATCACATACTTTATCCTTTTTAAACCGGATTTTGGGTAGGCCAATCACCATGTCATGTCTTGCAGCTTTAGAAATTGTGCTCATACTGGTATGTCCTAATCTCCTATGCTACAACCAGGCATTAGGCTTATTTACAGCAGACAAACATATTAAATTAGATGCAGACAGATCATTCAGATAGAAAACATATATGTTACTCTGTCTAATTCTTGTCAAGGCAGTATAACCATCAATGATATTCACCACAGGGTATTTTGAGGATTCAAAAATTACCTTGAAGCCTTTGCCACATAGTTGACTGATGCTTAGTAAGTTATGCTTAAAACCTTTAACTAGAAGCACATTCTCAATTATAGTGGAGGATTTCTTACCAATGCTGCCAATTCCAATAATTTTACCTTTGCTATTGTCACCAAAGGTAATCATTCCTCCATCTTTGGATGTAAGTGAGGAGAAATGACTTTCATCTCCTGTCATGTGCCCTGAACATCCACTGTCCAAATACCATACTTCTTTTTTCACATAGGATTTTAAGCAGACCTGCACAGAGCATATTTTAGTTCTGATTTTTGGTACCCACTTCATATTGGGTCCAGCAGAGTTAGTGTCAACCATATCCTTTGGCACCCATTTTATCTTGTTGTCTTTTAAAGAAGTTTTTCGTAACCAGCACTGATTAGCATAATGACCAAATTTTTTTATAGTAAAAACATCTATTATAGGAGGCAATTGGTTGAGCAAATAAATTTTTGTATGACTTCTTTTTCATAAACAGACTGTAACCAATTCCTTATCCTGTCAAAAGTGCATTTCTGATTTGCTAAAATCGAGTCAAGGTTTACTTTAACTTTGACAAAATTTTCAAGAGAGTTTTCCAAATCTTTAATCTTTTCTGTTAAAGAATTATTTTCAGAAATCAACATTTCATTTTCTTTAGTTAAAGTAGAAATCATTTTTTTGAGCAAACAATTTTTGGCCCCCAATTTTTCTACTTCATCCATTAAATCATGAAATGCATCTTGGAGTTCATCTAGAGTATAGTCAGAATTAGATACCTCATTTTCTTCTTCTTGGGCCATCAAATAGAGATTTGTTACTTCTTCAGTGTCAGAATCATCATCTGAACTTGATTCTTCACTGCCACTAAAGGTTGCTACCATTGTTGTAGCTTCCTTGCTTCTGTTTCTTTTCTTCTTGTACAGAGGACATTCAAACTTCATATGCCCTGGTTTATTGCATTCGAAGCAAATTATGGTGGAGTTTCCTTTGCTTGGTTCTCCTTTAGTTTCAAACTTTTTGCCTTTCCTCCATTTCTTTCTTATGAACCCTTTGAATTTTTTCGTAATGAGAGTTAAGTCTTTATCCTTTTCTTCATCACTTTTTGGTTCATTTGAGGCAGACTTGAAAGCCACTATTCTCTTCTTGTTCTCCTCATCATTTAGAGTATTTTGTCTTTGAGTTAGCTCATAGGTCATAAGTGACCCCAACAGTTCCTCTAGAGGCAATGTATTCAGATTTTTAGCTTCCTCTATTGCTGTCACTTTGGCTTCCCAACTCCTGGGCAGAGATCTAAGTATTTTCCTTACCTATTCACTGTTAGAATAAATCTTTCCAAGATATTAACGCATTTATAATATCAATAAACCTGGTAAACATTTTAGTAATTGATTCCTTAGGTTTCATCTTAAACATCTCATAGTTATGTACAAGAAGATTAATTTTAGATTCTTTTACCTGATTTGTTCCTTCATGAGTAACTTCTAACCTATCCCAAATTTCTTTAGCAGTGTCACAAGTTGAAATTCTATTAAACTCAATGGGATCAAGTGCACAACACAACACAACACATTCATAGCTTTTGCATTAGTTTGCATTATTCTAAAATCATCAGCATCCCATTTATCTTCAGGTTTGGCCACTTCACCAGTTTCAATTCTTGTAGTCGGTATTCTAGGTCCATTCATAATGACTCCACAATTCATAATCCACAGATTGAATGTAAATTTTCATTCTGTTTTTCCAGTGATTATAATTCGTCCCATTAAACAAGGGAGGTCTGTTTGTGGACTGACCTTCTGTCAAGAATGTTCCAACTATATTGGCCATGGATCTTACTCAAGGATGTAAAGCCTATATACGTGAGTATCAGGCTCTGATACCAATTATTGGGTTAAGGACAATCTCAAGAGGGGGGTGAATTGGTATCTTTAAAATTACTAGATTTTTTAGGATAATTTAAAATTAGTTTTAGGCAATAACAACAAACAGGAGATGAGACACTTATGCAATTAGATTGATGGCAAACAAGAATAACGTGCATAATCATTCAGCAAAAATCATTCACACATATATGAACAGAAAGGAGCAAAGAACAAGAGATTTACAGAGGTTCGGCTTAAACCTTGCCTACGTCCTCTCTTCTTCGATCCTCTCGAGGGGTTCCACTATGTAATCTTCTTCTTACACAGCTGCTAGTTTCTTCTAGTGCCCAGCTCACTAATACATCCAAGAATTTATACCAAATCCTTCCAACCAAGAAGCTTCAATTAAGCTCTCGATTTTTTCAAGTGTTGTCAAGCTACACTCAAGCTCACAGGGGTTACAATAACCTTTTGAAGGTAATACAGTTATAGAACAATCAGTGTCACACTTAGAAGTGAGGATAATGCAAGTTACAACTCAATAACACCTCTCGGATGATGATAGTTTCGAAGTAGTGAGGGAATTTTAAGGCTTTTGAATTTTTACACTTTAAGATCCTTGTCTCTTGCCCATAAATGACTTTGAACTCATATATTTATAGTCTCTCACAAGAAATAGCCGTTAGAGCTGTTGGAGGAGCATTTAATGGTCGAATAACTAAGACAGTTTTGAAAATTCTGACCGTTGGAGCGTATTTTCGAATTTCCGTTCTCAGCCAAGATTGTTAGCAATCTTCTGCTGGTGCTGCCAATCGAGTTCTAGGCATTTTCTGATGTAGCATTGTCAGCAATTGTCTTCCAGGTGTCGCCAATCTCGACTTGCCACTGTATTGGTTATTGCTCTTCAACGATGTTGTTAATGAACTTCACTTCGTGCTTCCAACCTGTATCTTTGCTTCATTTGAGATTTGATCTTTCATATGGTTGTTAGCAATATTGAACTTGTGCTGTCAATCTGTCTCCTTGTCTATTTTGTCATTTGCCTTAGATTAAGATTGCAAGCAATCTTGATAGGTCCCAGCAATCTGATTCTCTGCTGTAGTTGTTGTTGCTTTTCACAGACCTTATCTTATCCCCTTTGACAATCAGTATTCAATGGTGTAAACATGTCTTGACTCTATTGATTTTTTTCATATCTTTGAAAGCCTCTTAGATATTCCATATCATCTTGTAGCTCTTTGGTTTATCAAACCATTAAGTTGGCAATTTGGTTCGCTGCTTGTATAGTGAAGTCTTCTTACTTTGTCAAGTTATCAGGTGTTACCAATCATCTGTATTGTCATCAATCTAGACATACTTCTCACTTAGCCTTCCTTCAAAATGCCTTTGAGAGAGGCATGCTCAAGCTTGCATAATTCTTTTAGTGGAACCGAGATATGAGGATTGAAGGTCTTCAGAATAAGCTTGCCATAGAGATCAACAAAAATATCCATCATACACGTGTCTTCAAATTGAATTTTTTCAATTTCTCGTACCCTACTCATATCACTATTGTGGTGTTGGCACTTTTACAAAGTGCTAGCAAGATCATCTGTGATAGTTCATGAATATTCCATAAATCTGATCCTTTTGAGCTAAGCTGCATACTTAAATTAAACATGTTAGATCATTATGACTAGGTTTTGTAATCATCAAAATCAATTACAAGCAATGGAGATCACCCCCTTGGGTCAACAGTCTCCACTCCATAGCGCCATCATTTGCTTATAATGTTGAACATGACTGACTGGATCAGCCTTTCCATCATATGGAATGAACTTTGGTGGTGTGAACTTTCGTGGAGGCTGGCAAGACTCAGTCTCCTCCGTAAACGGTGTGGATGCAATCTGGTCCAGGGCCCTTTTAATCATGTCCTAGGTAGTGCGGTCTTTGGGATGTTACTTTTTATCCTCCAACTTTTCATTGAGCCACTTTTCCCTATCTTTCTGTTGCTAACTAGCTTTTGCCTAATCCTTGTTCTGTGGTGCCTGGCTCCTCCTACGGCACCTATATGCTCACCTTTCGATGTAGCTTTTGGTGCTGGAGGTGTAACTTCCACTCACTCGTGTCCTGGGTGTGTCTTTGCTTCTGAAGTCCCGACTCCTTATGACCCTTTCATGGTCCAAAGATCCCCTTCTATTGTGCCTATCTCTTCTGGAGATTGCTTCCCTCATGGCCCAAACTTGAGAGGTGAGGTAGGCAATTTCTTCATCGAGTCGCCAAAGCTCCCTTTTAGTAGAACGGAGCGTATGGTCGCTGGGGACACGTCCACTGGAGGGTGAAAGGGCAAAGTCCCGGTGGTGACTTCTGCGGAGGTTTGGCTCCCTGACGTAGTCTGGGTCTCTCCGCAACCCGTCTTTTTCTTCTTGGTGGCTCCCAGTAAAGGACCGAATTTCTAACCTCCTCGTCCGACCTCGGTGGCGATCTACCGGGGTAGATCGGCAGTATGCTGAATTGGTATGGTCTTTACTAGAGGAAGTCTCATTTCTTCACTCAGTGCGGTTTTCTCCTCTTGCCCTTTGGGTGTTGGTAATCATGTTTATCTTGACCTTTCCACAGATGTCGCCAATTGTAAGAGGAATTTTCGGGAAGGCCTAGCCGATCACTCGAACTAATATCAATGAGCACCAACTCGCTGCAAAAGGACAGAGAAGTTAGAATGGATCAACCCTCTTTGGGCTGATCATACTCCGATGATTGAGCTAGCAATCTTAATCGAGAATTCCAATGAATAAAGACAGTGTATGCATGAAATTAATTGTCCATACCTTGCTCCTTGGGGCTTCAGTATTTATAGTGAAATCGATGGAGTGTTAACCCTTGTGTCCACCTTAGGGTCATAATGACCTATCTCATAAACCATATCATTCGTCTCAGACTGATCGGATATGGGTCCAGCTTTACCACCGTGCTAAAATTTGACTGATCGGACGTGAGCGTGGACGTTGTGTGGCAAGTCGCTACTACATTTAATGCGGGTCATCTCCGCATTAAATGCTGCGGTCAGAGTATTAAATGCTCTGATTACACCTATTAGTTTGGCTCGCCGTGTTTGGCTTGGGCCTAAGGTCGGCAATGTGGGCCTAGCCGCATTGTTGACTGCTTGGGTTGACTCGTAGCCCAACTTCATCCACTTAATTTTTATTGGGCCTACCTAGGCGGATTGGGCCAGAATTCTTTGACCCACAGTTAGCTATTGATTGATGATATTCATACTTATACTCTTTTGGGATCTACTCTCATCTACTTTGGAAATGATTTTAGGCCATCTTTTTTCTCTTCGAGCCACAGATTTTCTTGTTGATTTCATTCCTTCGAACCAATGGCCTTCACCTTATGATTGTGTGATTTTTATTAAGATTATATCATTTGTTGAGATATTCCCTTTGATTGAGAAACACAAGTATCTTCATTTGTGGGAGTTCTTGGGAAACTAAAAGGAAAAAAAATCATCTTCATTGGTTGCAAGTTGCAAAGAAAGTAAAAGAAAGTGTTGTGCAAGAAATACAACAAGAGCAAGAAGCAAGAAAAGAGAAATGTACAAGAGATTGGGTATTTGAAAAGGAAAGAAAAGTGTTACCAAATGAAAAAGGGGTAGATTGGAAGTGTATGTTTATTGATCATTACATGCCTTGGTCACAAATGTTTTGAGCCGTTATACCTCTTTCTTTCTCTTTACCTTATACCTTTCTACCAAATGATAGCCTTAACAAGTCCTAGTTGATCTAAAATGTGCATATCAAGAGATCTCATTCGAGTATGAGTTATTCCTTGTCAACTATTTTTATTGTATTAGATTATGGATTATCTTTCATGAAGCTATGTTAAGTTGATACACTATCACGTCTAATATATAACTAATAATATTAATTAGTTCAACATTAGTAAATTACCATGTAAGAAAACAAAAAATCATAGTATATATAGTAGACAAGGCATCTCAATATGACTGTAGACAAGCTAATATTGAATGAGCTTTTAATAAAGCAAATATAAGTCGAGCTCAAGCAGCTTTGTTTATTTTACGGCCCTAGACATTTAGGCAGGAGTATCATTTCAAATTACAGAAACTTCCATAATATTGAGTTAAGTGCGTAAAATAGAAGTATAATTGAGACAACAAACCATAAATTAAACACAACTTATTATTATTATTATTATTTTGATGATCGAAACACAAGATGATGACTGATGAATCAGCTCTTATCATGGAAAACAGTAATCATACCCAGCCATTTATTTTTTCCCATGACTTATTATCATTGCTAAGGTAGAAACCATCGGGTCTCGCAACCCAGTAGCAATCTTGCGTGGGTTCGGTTTGAGTAGGAATACATTTGTCATGTAATTTTCGGTCGTAAACAGCGAAACTTCTATCTTTGGAATCCCAATAAAAATGGCAGAAGAAGAGAGTACCAAAAAATTTAGGAGTAAATGTCCAATGGAATTCTTGACCATTCCTAAGTGTATGCAAACCAAGATCATCATCTTTAGATTGGCAACGAACTGTCAATGGCGCAGGGTTATCTGGAACCCCGCTGCTGATGTGAACCACAATGGGAGTAAACGGGACTCCAAGTTGCTCAAACGGGGCTCCAAGTTGCTCACACAAAGTTGGGCAGGTGAAGTGAAATGCCAGCAGGATGACAAAGGGAAGGAAAAAGCAGCTCATTGTATATCTCTTGGAATGCCAAAAGGATGTTTATGTTGCTCTGGTTGCCTTTCTTTTCAAATTATAGATGCAAATAAAGAAATATATATAGGCAAAGGCCATTGGATTTGGATGGTACAATAAACTAGTAGTCGCTAAATGTTACATGAGTATGTTCATGCAGGATATCCAACTGGATTCTGGCCATTTAATATATTGTGCAAAATAGGAGACAAGAGGAAACTTTTAAAAATCATTGTATATGATGTAGGCAATTTTATTTAGATGTTATAGTAAGTAGTCATTGTAGCGTAATTATGGACTTTACAATCCATAATTTTAATCCAAATTCATCAATTATGTACCATGAATAAATTAGTCATGTTATATATTATTACAACACGTTATTAGGTTTCTAAACTTGGGCCAAGTTTTAAGATCTTTGACTTTGTAAAATACAAAAATATCCATGTCACAATCATTGCTTTCAAATGTATTAAATTAAGAAAACAAAAATTCCTAGTATATATAGTAGACAAAGAATCTCAACTATGAGAACATGTCAATGATTTAAGTACGTCAATCTTATATTCAACTATAAAGCGATGAAGTAAAGAGACAAAACATACAGGATTTTAGCTTGAAAATCCTAAATCAGAGAAAAACCAAAGGGCCACACATAGACACTAATGTACTCAGCACTATAAATCTTGAACAGTTACAAGAATAAATTTACTACCCAACTCGTTGATCCATAACACTCCGTTGATTCACAACTATGGTAGAAGTTTCAGACTTGATCGCTAGACACCCATAATTCATCGTTTTCTCGTACTTTCAACGTCAACCTTTGAAATCTTCCAAAAACAATATGTGTGAAGATCTGTTGTTGACTAGAAGAAACACTCCAACAAACTTTGAAACACAATAAAGTGCTCTGAATAGATAGATGATTTCTCTTATTGTGTACATATCAATTATGAAGCTTTTAGAGTCTTTATAAAGTCTGGAGTGTTTTTAGAATCTTAGACGCAGTATAAGTTGAAGTAGGAAGTTTTCAAATCCAACAAGAACTTAAATTTGTAAGTCCTTGATTCTGTTTAGTGTTTGAATGGTCTGGCCCGACTGTTCGAATACATCAATAGGAATACATTTGTCAGCTAAACTTTTGTAGTAAACAACAAAACTTCTAATCTTTGGAGTCCCAGTAAGAATTGAAAAACTATTTTGGGACATGAATTTGCCTTGAGTTGATTAATTAACCTAATTTATCCAACTATGAGAACATGTCAATGATTTAAATAAGTCAATCCTATATGCAACTATAAATTGATGAAGTAAATAGACAAAAGACACAAGATTTTAGCGTGAACACCCTAAATCAAGAAAAACCAAAGAGCCACATACAGACACTAACATACTCAGTACTATAAAACTTGAACAGTTACAAAAATAAATTTACTACTCAGCCCGTTGATCCACAACATTCTGTTGATTCACAACTACAGTAGAAGTTTTAGACTTGATCGGTAGATACCCATAATTCACCGTTCTCTCGTACTCTCGATGTCATCCTTTAAAATCCGCCAAAGACGATATGTGTGAAGATCTGCTGTTGACCAGAAGAAACACTCCAATAAACTTTGAAACACAATAAAGCTATCTGAATAGCGAGATGATTTCTCTGATCGTGTACATATCAATTATGAAGCTTTTAGA
Source organism: Euryodendron excelsum (assembly GCA_033060915.1). Taxonomy (NCBI): domain Eukaryota; kingdom Viridiplantae; phylum Streptophyta; class Magnoliopsida; order Ericales; family Pentaphylacaceae; genus Euryodendron; species Euryodendron excelsum. The sequence goes on from CM065399.1 coordinate 20,932,669, forward strand.
GCCTTTGTATAAAGTCTGGACTGTTTTTAGAATCTTGGATGCAATATAAGTTGAAGTAGGAAGTTTCCAAACCCGACAACAATTTAAATCTGCAAGTCCTCGATTTTGTTTAGCGTTCGAACGATCTGGCCTGACCGTTCGAATGCATAAAAATCCTGTTCAAATGCCAGACATACATAAATGCGTAGATCTCAAAAAGTTATATGAAATTAATATATTATGGAACTCGATAGTATTTCTGGTTTGAGAGATATGACATTTCAAAGTTTCAACTCCTAATAACACTTCTGATTTATTCATGTAATTAAAATAGGCAAAAATCATGATATTGTCTCTTTGTTTATTTATTTTTTTAAGAGATAAATACCATTTTCACATACTTGGGTGCTATGCGGAAAAGGCTTCCTCACCTCCTTCTCAACCAAATTTGTAGATAATGTCTAACATACGTGGGTGCTAAATTAAGTTCACATTGCAACTTAATAATGCACATGAAAGTCACATTATACTACGGTATGCTAATGCCAACTTTGGGCAATATAGAACTAACAATATTAACTTCAACATTAGTAAATTACCATCTAAGAAAACAAAAATTCCTAGTATATATAGCAGACAAGGCATCTTAAAATGACTGTAGACGAACTAATTTCAAATGAGCTTTTAATTAAGCAAATATGTGTCGAGTTCGAATATCTTGATTTATTCTACAACACTAGACATTTAGGTAGGAGTATCAACATTGAAATAATTGCGTAAAATAGAAGTATAATTCAGACAACAAACCATAAATTAAACACGACTTATTATTAATTTTTGATGATCGAAACACAAGATGATGGCTGATGAAATTCAGCTCTTATCAGGAAAAATAGTTATCATACCCAGCCATTTATTTTGTTCCATGACTGATTATCATTGCCAAGGTAGAAACCATCAGGTCTCGCAACCCAGTAGCAATCGTGCTCAGGTTGAGTTTGAGTAGGAGTACATTTGTCAGCTAATCTTCTGTCGTAAACAGCAAAAGTTCTACCTTCGGAGCCCCAGTAAATATGGCAGAAGAAGAGAGTACCCCAAAGTTTGGGAGTGAATTGCCAATTGAATTCTTGACCATTTCTAACTGTACGCAAACCAAGATCATCATCTTTAGATTGACAACGAACTGTCAACGGCGGGGTTATCTGGAACCCCGCTGATGATGTGAACCACAACAGGATTAGTTAAGATGTTGTCACGTTGCTCACACAAAAAGGTTTTGCAGGTTAAGTGAAATGCCAGGATGACTAAGGGAAAGAAAGAGGAGCTCATTGTCACTTGGAATGACAAAATGATGTTTATGTTGCATTTCTTACCTAGTTATAGATACAAATAAATAAGTATTTATAGGCAGAAGGCCATTGGATTTATATGGTGTAATAAACTAGTAGTTGTTAAATGTTACAAAAGTAAGTTGATATTGGAAATCCAAGTGGATTATGGCCTCTCTAACTTGTGGAAATAGAAAAGAAAGAAACGAGAGGAAACTTTTAAGAATCATTGTACATGTTGTAGGCAATTGGATTTACATGTTACGATAGGTAGTCATTGTAGCTTAATTATGGACTTTAGAACCCGTAATTTTAATCCAAATTCAACAATTATCTACTATGTATAAATTAGTCTTGTTCTATATTATTACACCATGTTATTAGGTTTCTAAACTTTGGCCATATTTTACGATTTCTGTATTTGTAAAATACAAAAATACCCATCTCACAATTATTCCTTTCCAATGTAATAATTAAAAAATGCTATACCTAAACTAATTACCCAATCCATTTTCACACTCCTAAACATAAGTGAATGAATCAAACATGCATTTATGAATGTTGGTCCACTGTCTTGTGTTTTAAAGTGTAAAAATGGATAGATAAATTGGTTTAATCAATATGGTATCTTTTAAACACCTATATTTTAAAAATGGCAAGGATTAAATAGTTAAACTTTTGAGACGAAATTTATTTTTGTTGATTATTGATCAATATGGGCAGGACATATATGTCATTGTTTACGTCACCACTCTTCTGAAAATATTTATGTACACAATAGTCCAAATTTTAAATGTATCGAATCTACATCGATCACAAAATTTATGCAATACCATATCTTTCGATGAACCTATTCACTTCTTTGTGTTTCCCTTGATTAAAAAAAATTGGTTTGATTCTCCATCATTTTTATAAAAAAAAATTAAACATGATGGTGGTTTACCTTCAATCCAATTGCAACCACCTAATCAATTGATGGGTGGTGGAAACACTTTCAAATTTGAGGTCTCTCTTTATATGAATTTCATGAGTTCTAATTGAATACATAAAACTAACATTAGGAGGGAGGGTTGCTATTGACATAAAACAGAAGAAGAGTAATCCTTTTTTTTTTTTTTTGTTATCCCTATCCTCTAACATCAACATCTGATTTCAGGTGGACATAACCCTAAAATTGAAAAAACCGTTTACCGAACCTAGAAAAGTTTTGATTAATCAGTCTACCGTTAAGTCCAACAGATCCAAGTTGTCCACTTACTTACACGGATGAAAAGTAACTCAGCATACAAAAAGCTTTTTATTCAATAAAATCTAAGCTACTCTTGATAGAGGACCTCAGACAAACCAAACCTCTTCTCCCATGGGCACAACATATTTTCTCTTAATCAAAGCCTTGTGTTACATAACATTTGATAAGCATAGGTTAAGAATAAAGGTGGCTTAACTACGTAGAAATATTTCTCCCAATAATAAAAAAAAAAAATTTCAACCAAATCCAAAGCTTATTCTCCAAGAACTCCAATGTACCATTAATTGAGTTTCTACACAGCTTTTTTTGGGAAATTGCGATGTTTACATTTTATCTTCTACTTGTATATATTAACAGGAAAATGCTATTTTTTCAAAAAAATTTGTACAGAAAAACCATTAGAATAATGTGATAATAACATTATTGTAATTAGGAGTCATTATGATAGGCGTTTTGTTTTAAAATGATTGGCTCTTATACAACTAAATCATTCTAGTAATAAATTTTGTATGAATTTTTCTGTTTGTATAGTAGTACTTATATTAACATGATGCTTAAAAAATTTGGCCTACTAATTCCAAAATATTTGTTATTCACGCTTTTACAGCTTTGGGTTTTTTTGTTTCCTCTCTCTCTGTCTCTCTGTTTATTTCTTTGTCCTCCCTTTCTCCCCCGATCAGATCCTACATGACAGACTGAGACTAAAAACAAAATAGAAAGAAGAAGAAAAACATACAGCAATAATTTTGTCATTATGTTTTCCTCTAGATATTGTTGAGCATCTTAATGACTCAGAGAGAATTGAAGCACCTGTAAATCAATATCATTATCAAACTACCATTTGTGCCTTTCGTCAAACAGGTTGTTGACAACTTTTGAATTCCCACCACTAAACCACCACATAATCGAGGGAGAGGGATACATACGACTACTGGTACAAAGACAACCTTGCTGATCCATAGGAGAGCCAACATAAAGGTTCTTTCATAAATGTTATTTTTCTTTTTCTGATTAGGAAACAGATTGCCTGTGCCAGAGGTAGTAGTAGAACCAGAGGCAAAACAATGTTTATTATTGATCATTGCTTCCATCTTAAAATTTTGATGGACAGAGAGATCATCAGTGACAAAGTGGTAGAAAATTGCATCTTCACAAAAAGAGGTTTGGTAGTGTTTATCATGTATTGTTGGGGACAAAAAATAGAAACGACGGCTTAGGATCGATTAACTGTAAAATGATCGTCTAGCATATATCAGAACGCCGCGGCTTTTAGGAGTCGTGCCTACAAACGAGGAACGGCGTTTAGATTTGGAAGGTCATATGTAATTACATTTCATTACGGAGGGCGCTTTTGGAACATTAAGTGTAGGAAACACTTTAACGTCTTCCAGTCTTTCAAAATAGTAGAGATGGGGAAGCATGGGCGGACATATCTAGGGTTAACGGGGGCCGGCCTCCCAAAGATTTTTTAAATTATGCTTATGCTCCATAAGTTTTTTACATTTATAATAAAAATTAGTGTTTTGACCTCTTGAGTTTTTGAAATTTTATTTATATTCCATAAATGTTCGAGTATTTAGCATAAGAATTAAGTATTAATTCTCAAAAATTTTATCTTAATTATCCAAAATTTTAAAAAAAATTTCTTGACACCCCTCAAGAAAAATTCGGGATCCATCATTGGAAGCACTCTTATTTACGAAGAGAGTCAATCTTGCGATCGCTCTCAATTATTACCACTTTTTTAATTGCCACTTAAACAATCGCTATCTAAATATATCATTATCCAGACTTGTTAATTATTTTATTGTATTCTTTGCTAATACTCACGAGCGAGAGAGAGCGAGGGAGAGAGATTATTGCCACTAAATCTTCTTTTGTTTGGGATTTGTAACTACTGTCTAACATACTTCTACGTTGCTAAATTATTTCACATTGCAACTTACTAATTCACAAGAAAAAGGCATTATAATAAGGTAGAATAAATAACCTGAGTTCACCATAACTAAAAGGCATTACAAAATTCCTAGTACAGTAAATAAGGCAATTTAATAGGGCAGTAAATGAGTTGAACCGAGTAGTAAGTTGTTCAAGCTTAGTTAGGAATTCTTACGTTATTCAAAATATATTCAAGTTTTATTTGTTTATATTTTGAGCTGAACTCAAATGAAATCAAAATGAACTTCAATCAAATAGAGCTTGAATAGCTTAGTTTTTATTTTATTTTAATTTTTTAATTTTATACAGTCTAAAACACATTTATATATGGATATTAGATTATCAAGCCAAGTTTAAAAAATTGATGAGTTTCAAAATGTATTCAAAAGCTTAACTTATATTTACAAAATAATAGATCTCAAATGAGCTTTAACCAATCAAATATGATTCACATTTGAGTCGGTTGGTTTATTTTATGGACTTAGACATTACAAGAAGTGATGTTTAGTTAGGAGAATGATCACAATTTTTTTCTAACTTTATGGAATATTGAAATAAGTGGGTAAAATAGAAATATAATTGAGAGAAAAAAACCATAAATTAAACATGGGTTGTACTATTTTTTGATGATCGAAACACAAGATGATGGCTAATGCATCAGCTCTCATCATTGTTTTTTTCCATGACTTATTATTCCCCCCTGAGATAGAAACTGTCAGGTCTCGCAACCTAGTAGCATTTAAAATGACTTTTTCACTTAATTCTCTGTCAAAAAATTTATTATATTTTTACCCGTAAACTATTAGAATTTATGTTTACATTGACACGGTTAGCAATAGAAATAAATTAATATTTGTAACATTTGTAATTTAATGGAATATATGGTGTTTTGGTCTCTAGTAAACTAATGTGTAATTTCAAGAATATCCTTATGCCTTGCCCATGAAATTTTTTGGTCTTTGCTTAGTTTGGAGCCCCCTAAAATTGACATTTGCAGCATGAAATCAGTTGTGTGTGAATGGTGGTATTCATATCATTGTGCTTCTTTTCTTGTCTTCTTCCCTTTTTTGGACTAGTAAATAAGGTCTAGCATACTCTCTTGCTAGATTACTTCAAATTGCCATTTGCTAAAACGCAGAAGAAAGAGGCATGTTGGCCAATATAGATCAGGATGATACAAACTTTCTATCATAAGTAATGGTAACTATAGAAAGGAAAATTTAAATCCAGTAGTTATATCTAATGACTAAAGCGTGAAAATTAAAAACTCAAGAAATAAAAAAGAGAGAAAAATCATACCTATGGGTTAATTTCTAAGCTAATCCTAGTATTGTTTTCTCTTCTGAACTAGGCCAATCCTTGTATGGTTTTCTCTTCTAAACTAAGTGTTTCATGTTGTTCTTTCCCGAACAAATGCTTACTCATGCTTTCCTTACTTAGGGTGTTATATGAACATAATTAATTTGATCGCGGTACAGCCAAAGTAATGGCATTTGCATTGTCAAATCCCATATTGTATGAACAGTGCTGACATTTTTTTGTGCCGTTGGCAATTTCATCATCTCTTCTTTTCTTTTTTCTATTTTTTTTTTTTATACTTATTGGACTTGTAAATAAGGGCTAACATAATCTGTTGTTAAAGTGCAACTTGCTAAAGACAAGTAACGCAGTCCAACAGTAACACCTCTGTGCAATATAAATAACTTTTTATCTCCCTTTAATAATCAAACTGAGAGAGTACAATATATAGCAGCACATCTGAAAGACCAAACCCTAAATTAAAGGTAAACTTACTATTGTTTTTGGCAGATATAGCTTATTGAATAATATATCAAACACAAAACGACAGTTTATTTTGTGTTGCTCTTATCACCAGTCATGTTCTTTCGTCCAATTCTTGTTATCATTGCTGAAGTAGAAACCGTCAGGTCTCGCTATCCAGTAGCACTGATCATCATCCGAATATCGGTTCTTACAAAGGGTACTTATCCCCCTACTGAAAACATCAAACACTATATCCTTGGAACCCCAGTAAAAATGACAAAAGAAGAGAGTTTTTCCAAATGGGAGGGGACCAAAACTCAAATCAAATTCTTGACCATCGTCAAGGGTACGCATTTGAAGATCATCATCTTTGGATTTGCAATGAGCGCGCAATGGTGTAGGATTATTTGGAACCCCGCTGATGATGTGAACCGTAGACTTGGGATAAAACCAGCCCATTGGTTCCTCACACATCGTTGTGCAAGCCAAGTGAAATGTTAGGATGACTAAGGGAAGAAAGAAGCGACTCATTGTGTAACTTTGCTTGTCAAAATGAGGTTTGTTTTGTGTTTCGTTTTGGCTTTGGTACCTCATTATAGACAAACCCATATATATGTATTTATAGTAGAAGGTATCCGTGGGATACACGGGATTCATATATCATGTAATGCAAAGTTAATTAAAATTGTGCTTCTTTTTTTTTTTTTTTTTTGTCTTTTAGATGTATACTGAAAGCTTAATAATGCATGGGATAATTGAGTTTGCATGTATACAGAAAAAAAATGTTGTATTTATGAAGGAATGAGAGGGATTGACAGAGGTGGACCCTAGAGTGGTGGAAGAGAGGTTGTATCTAAAATGGAAAATTATTAGAGAAAGAGAGAAATCTATTAGGAGAAGGAGAGAGATAATAATGTTGAGAGGTGAGAGAGAGATAGCTAGCTCGTATGGAAAATAAAAAGAACCATGTATGATAAATCCAAAATAATAAAAAAATTGCCACAACTTCCTTATTTTTAGAATTGTCAGGACATAGGGTTGAGCAATTGGGGCTTTACAATAACAAATTATAGAATGATAGAGTTGAATGAGAGTTGGGGCCAGTTTGAGCTGATTTAAGGCTTAAAGCGTCGATTTTAAATGTGTCTTTTTATATTTTTATGATCTTATTGTGAAGTTAAATAATTTAATTTTGTTTTTGTTTTTGTAGAACGGTGTTATTTTCTTTCAGAAGTTTAGTATGCTGATCTGGGCTTTTTTTTTTTTTTTGCCCTAACGAGTGTTTTTCTCATTTCGACTGAGCTCTCATTTTAAATAAAAAATTTATACAAACTATATAACGCATTAAAACTATGTAAGGATTTAAGAACAAATTGTATGATTTTATATAGATTGTTTATTTGTACATTGTTTTCTTGAATCAATATTTTTCTTCTTGATTTAGGCTCTCATTTTCTAATGGACCTTCGTTTCTGACTTTGAATATGACAATTTTTTAGGAAAAGAAATGAAATCCATATAGGACTTTGACTATAGCATGTCAGGTTTTAAAAATTTTAGAACCTTCAATTTTTTTTTTTAATTCATAGAATTTATTTATTTATAGTGAAACTATTGTTAACTTATTCGTGTAGTTAGTTTTGGGCCCCTTTTTCTAACATATATTTCTTTTCCCTCATTTGGACAACGAATTTTTTTTACTCAAAAAACAAGATGCGTAAACTATAGAGAGCCTTCTTCACCTTGTTAGCTCGTTATAATAATTCTTAATTATATATATAAAAAAATCATTGTCACATCATTGTGTTGGAATTTTCTGTTCAGCCTTTATGGAGGAATAAGATTTTAGTTCTTACAAACACAAAATAATATATAAGTCAATCTTTAATGTATGGTTTTCTGTCTCCACTATACTTCTACTTTATCAACTTATTTTAACTGCTACACTAAGACCGAATTTTTTGTTAATATACCTTAGATTGGCAAAAAATTACACTTGAAGTAATCTAGCAACAGAGTATGTTACTTCACATTTACACATAACCAAAAAAACAAATTAAAAGACAAAAAAAAAAAAAAGAAAAGGAGGAAAACAAAAGAAAAGAAGATGATTAACTTAGCGACAGGCACAATACATATGATATGAATACCGACATTCACACTCAACTGAATTAATGCTGCAAATGTGGTCACTTCAAGAGCAAAAGTTCATATACAATGCATGAATGGATAGCAGTTTCATTACTGCTAAGGCATTGAGAGTAGAGCATGTGCGGAACTACCTTTTGTGGAAGGGGTGACTTTCTTATATATTGTGTATGTACATGTTTAATGTCCTATCTAAAATGTATTGTGCTAGTACTCCCCACAATTCAGAACCCTCATCTAACGTCCATGACCTAATAACATATTAAGATTTTTTACAGTGAATTGTTTGCGCTAATTATTTGTTATCTAAGAGATAAGATTTTGGCATTGTTTTTTTCATAGTTTGTTCAGGCTGAAGAGAAAAACAAACAGCATTTATCTTGGGAGACAGATTCTTGATCGTGCACTCATAGCAAATGAAATTATTCATGCATGGAAGGTTGAAAAGAAAAAAAGGATAGTGTTAAAAGTGAATTTTCAAAGAGCTTATGATTCCATAAACTTGATGTTTCTCTTGTCAATGATGGAGAAGATGGGGTTTGGTCATAAGTGAATAAAATGGATTGAGGAATGCATAGCATCTAGAAGGGTATTAGTTCTAGTGAATCGCTCACCAACAAAGGAATTTGCAGTATAGAAGGGGTTGAGACAGGGAGATCCCTTGTCACCATTTCTGTTTAATATTGCAGCTGAAGGTTTAAATGAGATATTTACAAGAGCCATTGAATTAAATATGATCAAGGGGACTAAAATGGGATCAAGGGGCAATGAGATAACCCATTGATTGCGCTCCAAAAAGTGCAATTATATGACATTACCTTGTGATTTATTACAGTTAGTTTAAGATTGTATATGCCTTTTTAGGTATATTTTAGTATTAATTAAATTTATTTTTATTTTCATAGTTTTTTTAGCTTAAATTGGAGTATTTCAAATACAATTCGGGCGAAGGTTTGAAGAGATTGTTGTAAGAGTACAAGTAGCTAAAGTTGTGGTACAAGTTATTAAAGAACGCAGAGCTGAAACTTTAAAAGGCCATATCTCTCAAACCAGAAGGGCTACCGGGGTCCATAACATGTTGATTTCATGTAACTTTTCGAGACCTATTTATTTATGTACTCCGAATGCCCGTTTGGATGCAGGCCAATCTGTTCATATGATTTACGAAATCTGTAAATTTCTCTGCCTATAAAAGCCAGTACAGAAGCTTGTTTAAAGAGTTCTTTTCAGTAGTTAGTTTTACAAGTTTTAGGGTTCCTTAGAGAGTTTTAGGAGTAGATTAGAGTAAAACTTATAGTTTTTTTTCATAGTTTTTTCTCAAGTCTTGCAATTAGATTCATAGTTTTTCAATTCCTGTAATCAAATTCTTAGTTTTCTCAATTTCTGCAATCATGGGCTTTCAATAAATTTACATACAAGTTTTCATATCTATAATGTCTACGAGTAGCTAAATTCTATCTTGGGATGAATTGTAAATATCAATTGAAGATCTTGCTTGAACAATGGAGGTAAATTAGATTTCAATATTCTTATCTTCTTCTTCTCAATTCTTTGGGATCAAACCCTAGATATTTACGAAAACTTAAATGTTTGACTATGTTCGATAATACTTATGCATGAACTTGTGTTCCGTATATGTACTGCGCGAATATATAATATGCATCTTTGATTCTAAAACTGATTAAATCTACAGTAGATATTTATAAAAACCTAGATGTTTGATTATGCTTAGCAACAAGTCGATAGTATGCATATATGATTCTAAACCTAATTTATTCAATGTTTGATTGTTAAAGAATAATTGTTTTTATCATTAAATTTTTCGAATCAAAGACTCACAACATAATCAATTATTTGAGTTATCAAAAGTCTTCATTGAAATTCCGGGTGAAGCAATTGATTGGATCAATTGGTTTCAAAACTTTATTTTATTATTTTCATAGTTTAATTTAGATAAATCAAACCCTTTCTTCAAACTATTTTCTTTTTTATTTTATTGGAGTGTTGTTCTGGGAGTTCTGACCTAAGGTGAGTTTTTCTTGAATGCGCTAAGCCTCTTCCCTATGGATCGATCTCGAACTTCACCGAGTGTTATTACTGCACCACAACCGCACACTATGCGGATTTCAATTGCACAAATTTGAGTGATCAATTTTTGGCGCCGTTACCGAGGATCAAAATTTTGCACAAGTGACCGCAAGATGAGTGCTAAAAATCCAGGGTTTTTGTGTTTTTTTTTTTAGGGTTCTAGGCATACAAGTAGTTAAGAGACGAATTACTAGTGGTGGATAGGCTTTTATGCTGAATTCATATTGATGGTATTACTTTGTATGTGGAGATTACTGGTTCGGCTAGGTTGTTTTAATTTTCAATTGAATCAATGGAATTATTTCTTTGGAGATTGGAGGGAAGGAAGGACTAATTGTGAATTGATTGTTGCAGAGGCGCGGATAGTCTCTTATGTGTGCATTGCATATGTATGTCATCTTATTTTAGAGACAGTCATAAAAGATTAGTGAGAGCTAGCCCTTTGCGTAATCTTTCACGTGGTTACCTTACTCCATCACCCACACATTCTATTCCAACCAACTTACATTGTTTTCCCTTAGTCGTTGACTTAGGACCTATTCCTATAGCTAACATTAATGATGGGGTGATCCCATCGGGTCTTAATTCCATTGACAATCCCAATAGAGTACATCCTAAGAGAGGGAGTAATTTGGGGGAAATAGGAGCTCCTATCTGAATTATGCAAGATTATATGAATCCCAAAGGCAAACACTCACATCTTGCATAGTACTTCCCACGCACCAAGCTACGATAAATCTAAAATCAAAAATACTACAAGCCTTGCCTACTTTTCATGGTTTAGACTCTAGGAGACCATACACCTACCTTAAAGACTTTGAGGACGCATGCTCAATATTTCAAGATAACTCATATCCAAGGGAAGTTTTACTTTTAAAACTATTCTCTTTCACTCTTAAAGACAAGGCCAAGACGTGGTTCAATTCATTGAGGCCTATGTCTATTCACTCATGGCACACGCTTTAAGGAGAATTCTTGAAAAAGTTTTTCCTTGAAAATCGAACTGAATTGATACATCACACCATTTCATAATTTTATCTAGAGAATAGGGAGACTTTTTTCCAATGTTGGGAAATGTTTAAAGAGTTGTTGCACGCATGCCCCCATCATGGTTTTATGACGACTGGTTAGTCATAAACACTTTTTATTCTTTATTGACTCCTCAATTAAAGATGTTTATAGAGTCTATGTGTGCAGGGACATATCCTGACAAAAACCCCACTGAGGCGTACAATGGCTTTGATTATCTAGCTAATTTGGCAAGAGATTGGGCCACCACAGGGACTCAAAATCCCATTAATAGACCTATAACACACGTCGGGGGTAAACACCAACTTGGGGAAGTTAAAGATCTTTAAACTAGAGTCACAACACTTTCCAGCAAGTTAGAGGCTTTAGAGACCGCTAAGGTTAACATAGTAGGGGTTAAATCACATTCACCATGTTTAGTTTGTGATACGTCGGAGCATGACACTACAACATGTATAGTCATACTAGGAGTGAGAGAGGCACTACATGGCCAAGTCAATACGGTTTGCCAATACGGAGGAGGGTACACTAATCAGAGCAGTAGGGGAAACCCTTACTCTAACACCTATAATCCAAGACGGCGGAATCATCCTAATTTTGGGTGGAGAAACAATTCTCCAAACCCTCAATCTTTCCCACCCCAACAGGCACTGCCACCATTCCAAGGGCCACCACAACCTTTCCAAGCACAACCGGTATCACAACCATTCCAACCATAGCCTACACAATACCAACCCCCTCATAGACGAACAGTAGAGGACAATGTTAACCAATTAACTAATGAATTGAAGGCATTGACTACTAAGGAAAACAACCAGGAGCACTCACTTGGGGAAACCAACACTTTAGTGAAAAACTTACACAAGATGCTTATGTCCCAACAAACACAGGGTAGATTTCTGGCCCAACCCCAACCTAACCTAAAAGCTACTAACTTAATTGAAACTCATCATGAACAGGTTCAAACCATCACAACCCTTATGAGTGGAAAAATCATTGATAAAACCATGCTTCCTAAGAAAAAGAGCCAAGTAGGTAATAATGAGCCTAATGGGTTAAGACAAGAACAAGAAAGAGATGAGAGTGATTTCAAGAGTGAGAAAGAATTAGAATCTAATGAGAACCATTATGAGCCTATCATTGAATCTAAAGATGCATCTAATGATATGGACAATGGTGTTTTGAAACATGCCTCGTTCCCCTATAGATTGACTAAACCTAAGAATGAGTTGTTGAACTCTAAGATATATGATATATTCAAACAGGTTAGGGTCAATATTCCTATCTTAGATGCTATCAAACAGATTTCCTCTTATGCAAGTTCTTGAAGGACTTGTGTACTATCAAGAGGAAGTTGCATATAAAAGAAACGGCTATGATGAATGAGAGTTGGAGTGCCATCCTTCAATGTAAAATTGCACCAAAATATAAAGACCCTGATTGTCCTACTATTTCGTGCATTATAGGGGGCCATAGGATTGATCGAGCTTTTCTTAATTTAGGCTCTAACGTTAATCTCCTCCCTTATTCAGTTTACAAGGAACTAGGTCTACGAGAGTTGAGTCACACACGAGTCACTCTAGAGTTGGCAGATTGATCCGTAAAAGTCTCGAGAGGCATTATTGAAGATATTCTCATTCAAGTAGACAATGTTTACTACCCCGTGGACTTCATTGTTTAGACACCTAACCTGTTGAAGTCACTAATGCTAAGTGACATATTCCCATCATTTTAGGACGACCATTCCTAGCCACTGCTAATGCCATCATTCACTGTAGGAATGGGTTGTTAAAGTTGTCTTTTAGGAATATGACTTTAGAGATGAACATATTCACGGTGGGTAAACACATGGGGGATTTTGAAGATGTAAAGGAGATAGACTTCATAGAGTCTATTGTCCAAGCACATGTTGATCATGAGTTCGTTAATGATCCAATTGAGAGGGCTCTTGTATCTAGTGAGCTTAATGACCACTTGGAGGGTGAAATCGAAAGTTATAGGGACCTATCTTTAATGGGGGAAGAGAGTGAGTCTTGCTTGCAAGTGGGTCGATGGATCCCTTCCTCTAAGCCCTTAGCCCCTAGTGCTATTAAGTTGGTCCCTAGTGAGAATCAACCACCCACACCAGAGAGGAAACTTTTACCGTTTATTTTAAAGTATGCATTCTAAGGTGAAGGTGAATCTTATCCGGTTGTTATATCCTCTAGCTTGTCTTAAGGCCAAGAGGTTTCATTATTGAAGGTGCTTAAGAATCATAGAAAGCCCTTAGGTTGGACTATAGCAGACCTTCAAAGAATAAATCCTCTTATGTGTATTCATTGTATATATCTTAAGGAAGACTCTAAGCCTATGCGTCAAATGCAAAGACGCTTGAACCTTAACATGAAAGAGGTTGTAAGAGGAAAAGTACTGAACTTTCTTGATGCGGATATTATATACCCCATCACTGATTCTAGGTGGGTTAGTCTAACTCAAGTGGTTCCTAAGAAGTTCGATGTTACAGTAGTACCAAATGAGCTTAATGAACTAGTTCCTACTAGGATACAAACTGGATGGCGAATGTGTACAAACTACCATAAACTAAATGTATCTACTAGGAAGGACCACTTTTCACTCCCCTTCTTGGAACAAGTCCTTGAACAAGCCACCGACCGAGCTTTCTATTGTTTCCTTGACAAGTATTCTAGGTATAATCAGATAGAGGTTTCCCTAGAAGACCAAGATAAGACTACTTTCACGTACCCTTTTAGCACCTATGCTTATAAGAGAATGCCATTTGGCTTGTGCAATGCACTGACCATCTTTAGTGATATGGTGAAAAGATTTTTAGAGGTCTTCATGTATGATTTTTCAGTTTATAGGGATACTTTTGAAGCATGTTCGGGATATCTCAATAAGGTGTTAGAGAGATGTGAGGAGAGTAATTTAGTACTCAATTAAGAGAAGTGTCACTTTATGGTGACACAAGATATAGTTCTTGGACATATAGTGTCCAACAAAGGGATAGAGGTAGACAAGGCCAAAGTAGAGTTGATTCAAAAGCTCCTTACCCCAAGGACAATTAAGGATGTTAGATTTTTTCTTGGGTACGCCAGTTTTTATCGACGGTTCATTCAAGGGTTTAGTGCTATATATCGTCCGTTATGTCATATATTGTCATAAGATGTTCCCATTGATTGGACATTTTCTTACCAAAGATATTTTGAGAAGCTCAAAGGACTTTTAACCACCGCACCTATTGTTTAATCACCCGATTGGTCTTTACCTTTCAAGTTGATATGTGATGCTAGTGATTATGTGGTTGGGGTGGTTTTAGGGCAGAGAGTAGATAAGAAGCCCTATGTCATATATTGTGCGAGTAAAACTCTTAATGAAGCCCAATTAAACTATACCACAACTGAAAAAGAGTTCGTTGTCATGTTCTTTGCATTAGATAAATTTAGATCGTACTTAGTCGAATCTTTAGTTATAATTTACACTAATCATTCTGCACTTAAGTACTTGTTGAGTAAGCCTGATGCGAAATCATGACTCATCTGATAGATCCTCTTGCTCCAAGAGTTTCATATTGAGATTAGAGATGAGAAGGGGGTCAAAAATGTAGTTATCGACCATCTTTCGAGACTCCCTACTGATGGGGTTGCCCAAGACTCCCTTTCTATTAATGAGTACTTTCCGGATGAGTAACTTTTCCACGTGTATGCATTTTCACACGCCACCACTCCTTAGTATACAAATATAGCTAACTTCTTAGCTACTGGTAAGATTCCCTTGCATTGGTCTAGTCTTGATAGGAAGAAATTCTTTCCACATGTGAGGTACTTTTTGCGAGAGGATCCTTACTTGTTTAGATATTATCTTGATCAGGTGATTCATCAGTGTATTCCTGATGATAAGAGCAAAAGTGTTGTATAGTTTTCTCATTCACAGGCTTGTGGTGGGCATTCTTTTTCATGCAAAACCGCTGCAAACATTTTGTAAAGTGGTTTCTATTGGCTTACTATGTTTAAAGACGTTCATCTCTTTTGCACATCATATGATAGGTACCAACGTCTATGTAGTCTATTGAGGAGACACACGTTGCCTCTGAACCCCACTATTATTCTAAAGGTTTTCGATTGTTGGGGTATTAACTTTATGGGTCCTTTTCCTAGTTCGTTTGGTTATCTTTATATTCTAGTGGCCATAGACTACGTGTCTAAATGGGTTGAAGCCATACCTTTACATACCAATGATCATCCTATGGTGATCAAATTCTTAAAAGAGCACATATTTTCTCGATTTGGTATGCCGCACGCTATTATTAATGATGGTGGATCCCATTTCTGTAATCAACCCGTAGGTCTTTCAATGAGTAAGTATGGGGTGACTCACAAGCCCCAAGGTTGATACACCTTATAATCCCCAAACTCAAGTTCAAGTTGAGTTGGCAAATAGGGATATTAAGTAGGTCTTAGAGAAAACTATTAACCTTAACCGGAAGGATTGGTTTTTGCGGTTAGTGGACGCTTTGTGGGCTTATCAGACTGCTTATAAAACCATCTTAGGTTCATCCTCTTATCATTTTATGTACATGAAGGCGTGCCACCTTCCGGTTGAGATAAAACATAAGGCCTATTGGGCCATTTGCCAATTTAATGAAAATACACATGACGCGGGTCAACATAGGCGATTGCAACTTAACGAGCTAGATGAAATCCGTAACGACGCCTATGAGAATGCTAAGATCTCTAAGTCTAAGATGAAAACCCTACAAGATCAACACATTCTTCGCAAATCTTTTGAGATTGGTCAAAAGGTCCTCCTATATAATTCCTGTTTGCATTTGTTTCCGGGTAAGCTTCAAAGTAGTTAATCTGGATCCTATGTTGTTAAGGAGGTGTCACCTCATAGAGCCATTGATTGTACTCCAAAAGTGCAATCTGCATGCCTTAATTAGTCTCCTGTTAGACCTAGATTAGGATTACTTATGTTGTTTTAGTCCTATTTAGTTACTAACCGAGTTTTATGAATGTGTTTAGGAATCCTATGCTAGAAAGGAGAATTCGCACAAAATTGTAAAAGTGCATTTGAACGATCCAAGAGGGCATTTGAATGGATGCCATCAGGTGTTCGAATGGTGAATAGGAGTGTTCAAACGATTCGTTAAACTGTGTCACGTTAAGACCATATCCGAAGTGTGTTTGATAGATTCAGAGAGTGTAAAATCCGTTTGAATAGCGTTAGAAGACCGTTCGAATGGTTAAGATTTACATTCAAATGGTGGACCAGACCGTTCAAATGGTTCAGCGGGTTTCCTATTTTTATGTTGCCTATAAAAGCTAGGATTGTTGTTGTTTTAGGGAGCTTTTATTATTACATTTTTCTAGGTTTTTGGAATAGTTTAGAGTAGAACTTTATAGCTTTTCATAGTTTTTCAATTCCTGTAATCAGATTTCATCGTTTTTATTCAATTTCTACAATTAGATTTAGTTTTTAATACATGTTTTGTATCTATCATGATGATGAGTAGCTAAATTCCTTCTTGGGATCAATTATGAAGATCAATTGAAGATCACGAATGAACAATGGAGGTAAATTAGTTTTCAATGTTTAAATCTTCTTCTTCTTAATTCTTTAGGATCAAACCTTAGATATTTACAAAAGCTTAAATGTTTAACTATGTTTGATAATACTTATGCATGAACCTGTATTCAGTATATCTACTGCACGAATCGATGATATGCATCTTTGATTCTAAAACTGATTCAATCTAGAGTAGATATTTAAGAAAACCGTCAATGGTATGCATCTATAATTCTAAACCTAATTTGTTATGTGTTTGATTGTTAAAGTATAGTTGTTTTTATTGCTAAATCTTCCGAATCAAAGAATCATGATGTAGTCAATGATTTCAGTTATCAAAAGCCTTTATTGGAATTCTGGGTGAAGCGATTGATTAGATCAATTGGTTTTAAGACTTATTTTATTATTATTATAGTTTATTTTAGATAATAGAAACCCTTTCTTCAAACTATTTTCATTTTATTTTATTAAAGTATTTTCCTGAGAGTTCTAACCTAAGGTGAGTTTCTCGTGAATGAAGTAACCCTCTTCCATGTGCATCGATATTGGACTTTTGAATATTATTACTATATCACAACTACACACTGGCGGATTTTTATTGCACTAATTTGGAGTGATCATTTTTTGGCGTCATAGGGAATTGGCGATTGGCATTGAAGGACGAGCCCTAAAAATTTTATTTCACTGGAAGCACTTCACCATCATTCTATAACCATGAGGAGACTCAATACCTCGCTTGCGTAACTTTGTTCCATCTTTTATTTTTGAGTAATTATTTTAACTATTTTATTAATTTTTTTATTAGGTTAAAGTGGTGCTTTTTGTTAGTTGGTGGTATATTTGTGGAGAATTTAAAGGATAGGTTGTTTTGAATTTATTCAATTAGTGGTTTGTTGTGTTGTGATTTGGAGGTTAACTTAGAATTATTTATGGATAGTTATTGTAATGACCCTGATTTACACTTGGCACAATCGCCAACTTCTTATACACCTACCCACCATCTGGGGTGGTGCTCGTAAGCTCCATCCCAATATTATGAACCACCATCACCATATTACCAAGCACCACCTTCTCCTTTGTCTTATCCATACACATCTTACACACCTCTCCCTTCACCGTACTTGGCTCCATCACCCTATCAACCTTATGTAGAGAGCCAAGAGGACATACTTTTTCCATAGATGCAATATCACACACGTATGTACTCTGGGTTCAATGAAATTTTAGAACAAAAGGAGAGAGCTTGGAGCAAACTATGGATGACAATGTCACCCAAATAGCCGATGGTATATAAGTGTTTAATAATAGGTTGGATAGGCAAGGCATATTGATAGCAGAGACCAGTAAGTTAATGGTGGACCTACAAAAGCACTCCGCCCTTACGACATAAGCTCTACCTCAACTAATATTCGAGGATGATGAGTTTTTAGCCCAACCATAACCCAACTTTGAATATTACATCCAAGAGGCCGAAACTACCTTAGACTCACTTCATCCCTATGACAAAGACCTATCCATCACCATCCCTAAGAATGAGATAATTATAGATGAAACTATCCTTCGTAAGGTGTATGAACTAAGGGAAGAAGTTCCTAGGGTGGATGAGAATGAGGACGAGGTCAAAGAAGAGATATTTATCTTTCCCAAGATGTCAGAACTAAGGGAAGTGGTACCTAATGAAGAAGTGAGGGAGGAAGAGACAATGATGAGTGAGGGAGAGGAATCTAAGAGAGAGGAGCCCAAGATTGAGGACTTCAAGCAAGATACGAGTGAGAAGGATGAAGGGGAGAAAATAGAGAATTATAAGTGTCACGGCCTATTTGTTATGGATACACTTCCTATTTTAAATATTTTTTATGGTGATAAACAAATAGGGCACACTAAAGGGATTTATGATATGAGCTTACTTGGCACTTTTGTGCTTAATCAATTTACTTTCTCTACATTCTATAATCCTTTTGATCCTTATGTACTTAATTGTTATATTCTTAAGTTCAACATGGATTCTAAAATTGTTTATTATACAGCTTGTTTGAATTCTTTACAAATTTCAAGAGTCGATGTCTTGGATGACATCAAATTTTCAAGAGTTGGTATTGGGTGAGAATTAGTAGTAGTTTGTGTTTATGTTTTTGTTTTGTTTTGGTCTCTTACAAAAAAATTCTTTTGTGTTACACTTCAAACCTTGTTATGATTGATTGATCAATTTCATGTGTTGCTCTATATTGACTGTCTTTCAGTCACTTGAGTTCTTCAATGAAGGTTTGAGTATCATATAATTCAAATATTATGGTTTGTATCTTTGACACACTTGTCCATATATATCTTGATTAGTGATTATTGGATATGTTGAGGATTACATTATGAGGAACCATAGCAATATTCATGTCAATGCACTTATAATGTTGAGGGTATTTTGAATCATACATTAGACTGAGTTTGAGTTAATTGTACGATTCACTTTATTATTGTGATGCATTGTAAGTTTTTGTCATAAAATTATTATTAAGAGAGAGATTACATCGTTGTGCACTAGCATGCTATATAACATCTTATGTTGATATTTTGTGCATACATATCCTAAAAGATGGAGATTTTACCTTGTGAGCTTTAGAGCTAATTTATTTTCTTTTCGGAGTAAATAGACATTTACTCAAGGATATCTTATTGATCTTCCATTCTTTCAATAGCTTCATTGTATTTGATTTTAATTCATATGTTGGGTTGTAATTTGAGGTATTAACACTTATACTTTATTGAATTTTTAGCTTGAAGTATTTCAGATATTAGGTTGAGGTCATTTTATTTTTTTTGAGCCATTCATGTTAAACTTCTTTCTCTTGATACTCATACACATATGATCCTTGAGAAAAAAAAAAGTATATCATTGTTGAAATACTTTCCATGATAAAGAACTTGATATCATTGCTTATGTGAGTTTGTAAAAGTGGAAGATGTATGGAGTTGAAAAAAAGAAGAGAAGAAAAAAATATATATATGTGTGTGTGTGTGTGTGTGTGTGTGTGTGTGTGTGTGTGGAAAGAAAAGAAAAAAAGAAAAAAAAAACAATATAGAAGTGGAAGAAGAAGAAACAAAGAACCATCTCATTGAAAAGTGGGGAAATTGAAAGTGTATGCTTATTGACCATTGCATATAGTGTGCAATGCATGTATTGAGTTTTACTATCTCTTTCTTTCTTTCCATTCATGACTTTTCTTTCACATAGCCTTAGGTTATTTGGAATATACATAAGTTGATAATTCTTTTGAGTATAAGTCATTACATGTCAATTCTCTAGCTAATGCTTAAACGGCAAATATTCTTTCATGAAGCAATGCCAAGTTAATACACTTACTTATGTGCAGTTTTTGATATTGTAATTGCTCTTTTCATGTTTTATTGACATTTACTCTATTGATGAGCTTTTCATTCAGACACCCATGTGTTCCATGTTTTTAATGAGTGTATAATTAGTGAGTTTTTAAATCAAAGCATAAAGGATATAATTGCCTAACCATGAGGCATTTGAGTTATATGTCATGGTTAGCACACTCTTATGTGATTGTTTCTTATATGCTTTATGTCTTTACCTTGTATGATGCACAAGTTAGAGTGGATTGATAATTTTCATGAATGGAGTTATGTATAGTTCGTGTACTTCTATTATCGTTCACATGACATGAATATATGTTTATGAGTACTATCACTGCAAGCTCTCACGAGACACCACTCATCTACTAGGTATAACCCAGGGGTTTAAAGGCTTGGTGCATATGCTAAATGCACTTGTGACTCTCACAAAAGCAGAGATATATTTTAGTTTTAATATTTTGCAAGGGACTAGCAAAACGTTAGTTGGGGGGTGTAATTGTACTATAAAAGTGCAATTATTAGTCTGTTGTTAGACCTAGATTAGGATTATTTACGTTGTTGTAGTCCTATTTAGTTACTAACCTAGTTTTATGAATGTTTTTAGGAATCCTATGCTAAAAAGGAGAAATTCGAGCAAAATTGTAAAAGTGAGATCAAACAGTCCAAGAAGGCGTTCGAACGGACTCTTTCAGGCATTCGAATGGTGGAATTTTGCATTCAAATGGTGAACAGGAGCGTTCAAACGGTTCGTCAAACGGTATCAGATTAAGACTAGGTCCGAAGTGTGTTCGATAGATTCAAAAAGCATAAAATCCATCGGAAGAGCATTAGAAGACCGTTCGAATAATCAAGATTTGCATTCGAATGGTGGGCCAGGCCATTTGAACTGTTCGGCGAGTTTTTTATTTTTCTATTGCCTATAAAAGCTAGGATTATTATTGTTTTAGGGACCTTTTATTATTACATTTTTCAAGGTTTTAGGAATAGTTTAGAATAGAACTTTATAGTTTTCATAATTTTTCAATTCCTGTAATTAGATTTCATAGTTTTTATTCAATTCCTACAATCAGATTCAGTTTTTAATACATGTTTTGTATCTATCATGGTGATGAGTAGCTAAATTCCATCTTGGGATCAATTATGAAGATCAATTGAAGATCTCAGATGAACAATGGAGGTAAATTGGTTTTCAATGTTTAATGCTTCTTCTTCTTAATTCGTGGGGATCAAACCCTAGATATTTACGAAAGCTTAGATGTTTGACTATGTTCGGTAATGCTTATGCATGAACATGTGTTCAGTATATGTACTGCACAAGTAGATATTTATGAAAAGCTAGATGTTTTATTATGCTTGGCAACAAGTCGATAGTATGCATCTATGATTCTAAATCTAATTTATTCTACGTTTGATTGTTAAAGAATAGTTATTTTTATCGCTAAATCTTTCAAATCAAAGACTCATGAAGTAGTCAATAATTTCAGTTATCAAAAGCCTCTATTAGAATTCTGGGTGAAGCGATTGATTGGATCAATTGGTTTCAAGATTTTATTTTATTGTTTTCATAGCTTAGTTTAGATAATACAAACTATTTTTTCAAACTATATTCTTTTTATTTTATTGGAGTATTTTCTTGAGAGTTCTAACTTAAGGTGAGTTTTTCTTGAATACACTAACCTCTTCTCTATGGATCGATCTCGGACTTTCAAGTATTATTACCGCATCACAACTACACACTAGCGGATTTCAATCGCACTAATTTGGAGTGATCAGCCATTGAGATAAGAAATCCCAAGAATGGTAGGTGCATTAAGGTGAATGGGCAAAGACTTAAGCCCTATTTGGAGTTAGATGTGGGTGAGGTTGATTGTGTGGATTTTAAAGATCCACCATCTTTTGAGTGACCATTGCGTCATTCTTGTATAATAGTGTAGTTTAGCGTGTTTAGTGGTTTTCATTTTCTTTTTCTATTTTTTCAAGTCTTAGTTTCTCCCTAGTTTTTTTTCTTTGGGGTGGGGAGAGTACCCTTTGGTATTCTCGGTTGTTCCACCCTTCCCCTCGCGGTTTTTCTTTGGTTTCGTTCTCATGCCTTGGGGACATTGCATGCCTTAGTTTGGGGGGGAGAGCTCTTTTTTTGCTCTATTTTTAGTTAGTTTTTACATTTTTTTTCCTTCATTTTTTTTTGAGATTTTGTGTTAATCGTTCGAACGAAAGCTAATACGTTCAAACTTTGTGTTCGAACGCCACGTCATACCATTTGAACGGATAAGGTCATCCCCCTGGCCATTGAATGCGTTCAATATACCTCAGACATGCGTTCAAATGCAGGCATTCAAAGTTGCGTCCAAACAGCCTTCTGACGCAATTTTTGTTTCTATCAATAGGGCGTCTGATTTTGGGTTTGAACTCATTTTGAACACGAAACAAGTGAGAACTTGAGAATTTTCTAAGTTTCTGAGATAGCGACGCTCTGCCGGAGCTCGAGCACGAGTCTACACTTGATCATCGTCCATTCCTGTCTTCTTAGGTATTCCTATTGAGCTTCCTTTGTGTTACTTTCCTACATTCTTAGAGGTATCTTGATAGTTAGCTACTTTTATTATTATGGTCAGCCGAGTTGGCCAGGATAGTTAGCTACTAACCTACATTCCTATGTGTTACTTTCAGGGCTTGGCATTGTCGCCTCCCCCAACATATAATATTGAGAGGCTTATCAATGAGGTTATATCTGATGCTTTTACTGAGACTTAGAGTGTGAGAGGCTACTCTAGAGAGTGATAGTTCACTCTCCATGCTTATAGGGGTGGTATTTGTTGATGAATGGAAGAGTTTATTGCTAGGCAGTGGGCTCTATTGACTAGTTTTCAGGGTTCTTATGTGTTTTATGCTGATCATTGAGTTCATAGCGGACATTCATAGGACTATTATTGCTCAGGGGCAGGAGGTGATTGAGTCATTTGTTAGAGAGCATTAGATTAGAGTTACACTTAACACTTTTGCCCAGATTTATCAGCTTTCTAGAGTTCCTGATGCACAGTTTGGGTTTCCATTTGAGGGGGCACCAGATTTTGATACCGTGGCTACAGAGGTATGCGTTGCTGGGACGCATTAGATAGGTCATTGACAGTTACCGATGAGGGTACTCACACCACGTTACCGGCCGTTATTTGTATTTTCATGTCATTTGCTCCTTCCTATCACATGTTATAATGACATGAATCGGTTGAGAGCATTTCTTCTTTAGGCCATAAGTATGGGTAGGAGGCCATAGGTATGGGTAGGACTATTGATCTTCTATGATATATGTTTATGGCCTTGCACACTGAGTATGGGCATCCTAGAGCGTAGGGAGCTATTACTTACAGTTGTCTACTTACCCATGTTATAGAGGAGGCTGGGGTCGGTCATATCCCTAAATTACTTCGTGTTCAGCAGCAGTCAGCTATAGATGCATCGACTGTGAGACGTTTAGGGCCATTTACTTACTCCACAGCCACTGCTAGAGGCTGTGCCACCACAGCAACAGGCAGGGGGTCCTCAACCTGCACAGCAACCGTTGATTTGGTCAACCTTTGGGATTTTGGGTCCCAGTGGTTACCCAATCGCTTGCTAGGTTAGCTAGATAAATAAAGTAGTTAAATACGTCATTAGGTTGCTTATCAAAGAAGGTCCCTGCATACATAGACTCAACAAATTATTTCAATTGGGGGGTTAGGAAATAGTAGAATGTATTGATGACATGCCAATCGGTAAAGCCATGATGTGGACCAAAATGTAAAAGGTCCTTAAAACGTTCCCAACATTGAAAGAATGATTCTCCCATCATGGGGGAGAATTGAGAAATTTGGCATCTAATCGCCTCAGTCCTATTTCTCAAGAATTTCCCTTGAAGAGTAGCCCAAGAATGGATAAACATAGGCCTTACAGAATTGAACCATAACTTGGCCTTGTCTTTAAGACAAAATGGAAAGAGTTTCAACAAAAACACCTCCTTTGGTCATAAATTGTCCATTGGAAGAGAACAAGCATCGTCAAACTCCTTAATAAATGTATATGGTTGCTCGGAGTCTATACCATGGAATTAGGGTAGCATTTGCATAATTCCCGAATGAATGTTCAACGTGTTATCGTGAGGCAGGAAGACAATGCAAGAAGTCGGTGCTTGCCTAGGTGGGTTCATGTAATCGCGAAGTGTCCTAAGGTGAGGAGCCGCCATGTCTCCATAATTGCTTCCTCTATCAAAATATCCGCTCTAAATATGTTAGGAGGATTTGGTGGAAGGTTGGAGTTAAAATTAGCATTGAGATTAGGGATGACATTAAGGATGCCATTGGAATTGGGAGGAAATAGGTTGGGTAAACCACCCTTGATGTTTTCCATAGGAATGAATCCTAGGTCACCAACTAGGGGTAAACCGAGAAGAGGAACTCTAACGGGAGATTGGGTATGATTGTGATCAACTCTCACCAAGCAGTTATGTGCATCTCTAATGTAAGATGACACGCAAATGCAAATACACACAAATAAGACCATCCGAGTATCAAGCAACACAATATACATAATCTCTTCCACCAATTATCAATTCCATCCAAAACTCTCCAATCTCCGCATAAAGACATCCACCAATTCAATTCAATTTCTAACCAACACTTCCAGTCTCCTTATGCAATAATAAAACCACCAATAACCAAATAAGCACTCTAGCCTATCCACCAATTTCTAAGCCACCAATTTGGTCCTAGCAATTCACTTTAACAATGCAAAGAACTAAGCTACTCAAGCAAAACAAAACTTGAAAGAGAAAAACCAAAAATCTAACATGGTATTCACATAAAAGGATCAACGAAGTTAGCCAAGGCCTAAGCCGTAGACTCCTCCGTCATGGTGGATAAAAGGAGATCCAACCCACTCTTCAACCAAGATCCGTTTAATGCTTGCTTTGTGCCTTCAATCCCCGGCAACGGCGCCAAAACTTGAATCCCTCCTTTTAATGTTGTATGATAATCTCCCGCAAGAGAACGGGTGTCGCGATTGAAGTATAAATCCGGTGAGTACCGGAGTCAATTTTTCTTAAGGATCAATATGAAATAGCACTCAACTAACACTTAATTGACCAAAATTGAATTGCAAAATGAAGGGGAATTTGGACCAAAGATAGAGCAAAACCCATTTGTTGTTTGAGAGATTAAATTAACTAAACTAATGCAAAGAAATTAACAATTAAAGAGATCAATTAAAACTAGATTTAAATGCAATTAAAGAGGCTTGGATACAATTGATTCAATCAATTAATTCACAAGAATTTCAATAGAGGAATTTATAACTCAAATCAAGGATCACTCGATGGATCCTTGATTTGGAATATTTAAACCATAAAACCTTAGATTCATACTTAACTAAGACTAGATTAGTGGTCAATTGAAAGAGTCATAGATTCAAACCATAGATTTGTGCAATCCTTATACCAATTGTGAAATTGTGCATAGAAATTGCCAAATGAGATTATGAATCTAGGATTTCTAAAAAACTCTACACTGAATTAGAAAGAACTTAAGATAAATCAATGAGATCCATATACATCCATTGAAATCCCTTGAAGATCCTTGGTTGATATTCACAATTGTACCCAAGAATGGGTTTAGCTACTTGAATCCATGGTAGAAATGCAATAAACTTGAAAGATCTTGTATTAATTTGCAAGGAAAGTAATGCTTGGATACAAGAAAAGTGCGAGAAAATGCAAGAAAAACTAAGAAAATACTATTCTATTTCTATAATGCTCCTAGTACTAATTATATCTAAGAGAAACTGAGCACAAAAGGCTGAGATCTCCAATTTCCCCAACAAAAATATGATTTATAGGTGAAAATAGAGCAGGGACTCTGTAGACCGTGCACACGGTTGAGCTACCTTGCGAACAGTCTTCCTACATTGAATCCCCTCTCTCTAAAGTTTGATCATTTCTCTGCCGGCGAAAGCACAATTTGAACTAACCGTGCGCACGGTTAACTGTACCGTGTGCTCGATCAAATGACCATGGTACCCCTAGAAGCTCCCTTTCTCCCCTTTTAAGCTCAAAACCTACAAATCAAGCCATTCAACATCATTAGGGGCATTATTAGGCTAAAACTAGAGTATAGGTAATTTAATTAGACTAACTAAAGCTATTTAAGGCCTAAGGATTACACTTTTGCAGTGTAATCAACGAACACTAAACCATCACTAAAGATATCCAGCGATGGTAGAAACAGTCACTAACAATTCATCGCAATAGGCTTACAAGTAGAGAATTGTCACTAATAGGACCTTTTAGTGACGGTGTGGGACCCATCGCTAAAATTTCATGGCCTGCTCAAAGCTTGGCGACGGTTCAAACGTTGTCGCTAAAAGGTTCCCTTGCCTTTGACCATCGCCAAAACGTTTAGCAATGCAAGCAAAAAAGCATTGCCTACTTGTCCATCACAAATACTCTTTAGCGACCATTTTTTGATTTTTGCAATGGTAAGGTGCCTTTGCAAATGCCCCTTTTTTGTACTGACATTGGATCCTAAGAATACAAATTTCTTTTGATTATTTTATCGTTTTCACTTTTAAAACTGTCCAACCACCACAACAAAAACATGATTTAGTGGCATCATTTTAATGACAATTTTCAAGAAATGCTATTAAAAATGATTGCATTTCTTAAAAAATGCTTCTGTGCCAAGTACGTATTGCATGTTTTGTGTGGCATTTTACTAAAAAAGACACCAAAAATCAAACTTTGGTGAATTTTTTAAGACATGCCATTGAACCACAGTCAAGTTGCCCTTAGTGGACAACTAAACGCCACTTTGGTGGCATTTGGGCTACAATGGGTGTCGTATTTGATAAGTATCAGAAGCCATACTTTGTGGCTTTTGAATTGAAGAAAAATTTTCAACTCCAATTTTCTTCCCTCCTTTTACTTCCCTCTCTCTATCCCTCTAGATGGCAAGCTCCAATCCGAAGCACAAAGAAGAGGAAGAACCCTCAATACAGTTACACATGCCTCTCTCTTGTTATTAATTTGTATGTTTTCATTTTAATTTGGTTTTGATTGAGGTAGCTTGTTAGTTTAATTCGATATATTCTACGAATTATCTGGTTCGATTTCTGCGAGTCAATATCTGTCAAAGATATATTGAAATAGGTGAGTGGTTTCTTAATATTTCTCTCGCTCTAGGTTAGGGTTTCTCTCCCTTCTTGTATTTGTCGATTTATGGTTGTTTCTGTTTGAATTCATGATCTATGTTGATGCTTCATTTTTTGGTATGGTTGGTTGAAAATGTTGTATTTATGTCAAATGTGATTATTTAAATCAATTTTGAAGCCATTAGAAAATTTGGGAACAGATGGACCCACTGGAGAGCGCATGGAAGAGGAAGAATAAGAGAGATGGTAGTGATAGAGATGTCTCCGAAGTGCAAGATTTTGTTCAGCTGGATGTGTGCTCACCCGACATAAGGTTAGGATCTGGCTCGGAATGGACCAAGTCAATTAGGGGATTACTCACTTTGCTACGTCAGTACCCCGTCCCTTCTATCGGATAGTTCACAGTAACTTAATTGTGTAACTTATAAAATGTTAATACTTAAACTGACTCTTTTTTTTTTTGGTTAATTGCAGCTAAAGTCAAAAGATGAAAATAATTGGAGAAAGCGATATTATTTTTTGAAGATATTGGATTGTGCCTGTCAAGCTGTCTCTAAGTTTCCAGAAGAGAAGTCACAAACAAAGCAAATAATTAGAATAGATAATTTGCTACTTTTTATTTTATTGTCTAATCTAGTGCTTTGGTGGTGTTGTAGCTGCTATTGTGATATTTTTTGTTTGAAATATTTTAGACAACAGTTGGTTGATTGAGTGAATTTTGTTCTTCCCAATGGAAGTTGTATTTGCATTTTGTAAATGATCCTTTATTTCTTTAGTTTACGAAAGAAAATAAGATGTGGAATTGGTGCTGTAAATAATTTTTTTTTGTTTTTTATTTATTTTTAGTGGTAGCCACAAATGCCACTAATGGTGGCAATTGAGAACCTTTTTAATGAGCTAGGTTGTCCCAAGTGCCACTAGTGAAGATTATAGTGACATTTCCCAATGCCACCAAGCATATATATCTGACATTTAAAAGTGTCATAAAAGCTGAAGAGAAAAATATTGCAGGGACCTAGCATGGCATCGGTATCTATGTCATTTTTTAAAAATACCACTAGTGTAAAAAAATGCCACTATGGGTCTTGCTAACATGTGCCTTTTAGTGACATTTTTGGCTTTCACTAAACTAAAATTCTGTTGTAGTGAACAAAGTATATTTTACAACCTTTAGTAACTACTGTTACTTTTACTACCTTAGTAACTACTGTTACCTTAGCTAGGTACTCAATTTCATAATGGGTATATAATATTTGACTAGACTATGGGTCTTGCTAACATGTCTTAGAGCACAAATTAAGCATGTAATATTGAATTGTACAAAGTGTATTTTTTTTTTTTTTCCACATTTTCTATACTCTACAATTCTATTCGTGTATACTTATCATATGCCTTAAAATCATGAATCGCTCTCAATGATTATGTAAAGTTGAGCGACCCCACAAGAGAATGGGTGTTTCGATTGTAGTATAATTTCAAGAGTACTGGAGTTGATTTCCTCGAGGACCAAGCCAAATATAGGCTACCAACACTTAGAGAATACTAAACTAGCTTGAGTGGAATAGCAAGTAAGTAAATTGAATCTAGGTAAAAGAAAACGAAAGACCTTTGTTGTTGGGAGAGATTGAGTTAGCTAAACTAATGCATGGCAATTAAAAACTAATCAAATCAATTAAAGCTAGATTTAAATACAATTAAGAAGGCTTGGATACAATTGATTCAATCTACCAATTCCGACAAGAAATTCAATAGAGGATTGTGTAACTTAAATCAAGAATCACTCCATAAATCCTTGATTCAGAATATTTTGATCATAGAATCTTGGATTCATGCTTAAGTAAGTATATATTTGTATTTAATTCAAAGAATCATAGAAGTAAACCATCAATTGTGCAATTCCTATATGAATTGAATAATTGTGCATAGAAATTACCAATAGTGATTATGAATCTAAGTTTTTTACAGATCTACAAACCAATTAAGATGAATTTAGAGAAATCAAAAGATGAATCAATGTAATTCATATACCTCCATTGAAAATCTTTAATTCCTTGGTAGATCTTCACAATTGCATCCAAGTAGAAGATTAATGAATTGCTCACAAAGATGGTGTAAATTTGAGCTTCCTCGCAAAAGAATAGGTGTTGCGACTGAAGTATAAAATTCGGTAAGTTCGGGTATCGTATCCTCAAGGACCAA